>CAUYQU010020268.1:0-13106 GCA_963574635.1 Cheracebus regulus | reverse complement strand
ATACAGACTATAAAATACATATGAATGTTTAAAGATAGAAAAGGAATTGAAAACATGGAGAAATAAGAAGACATTGTTTTAACAAACAAAAAAGGTATCAGGAAAAAAAGCATAGAAATTATAAATATGCTCATTGACATTAAAACAGAATATACAGGTTGAAAAGGAAATTACTTACAGCTGAAGCAAGAATTAGTGAATTGCAAGATACAGCTGAAGAAATTATTAAGAATGCAGCAGTTAGGGAGAAAGAAATGGAACATATGAAAGAGGATTAAGGGACATGGAAGGCATTATGAGAAAGACCAACTGATATCTGAGCTCTATAAGGAAACAATAGAATTAGCCAGAATGATAAAGACAAGAATCCTCATGTGAGTAATAGGAAACAGAGTGGCCAGGTAACTTGACTAATATTAAAAAACTAATAAATAGTAGAGCTTGGATTTGAACAAAGGCAGCCTTACTTCAGAGTGCAGGCTTTCAACAATTACTTTATAAAGATATGCAAGAAATTACTAGTACTAGTGTTAATAGCTAACACTTAATGCACATTTACTATGTGTCATGACTGTACTAAGTATGTTTATGTATTTATTCACTTACTGTTCATAACAATACTATGGGAAAAATAGTTACAATTCTCATTTTTCACATGAAGAAACCAAGACAGCTGTAGCACAGAGATAAAACAGCCTGTACAAGGTTATACAACTAGTAAGTGATAATAAGAAAGTCAGATATTCTGCCTCTATAGACCACACTCTATTGCACTAGTAGGAAAGGCAAACAAATGATTCTCATGTAAGCAAATGTAGGTAAACAATGACTCTGTTTTTTAAAAAGTGACAATTATAGCCCATTCAGGAAATTTCAAACCGAGTAGAGTCAAAATACACTTAATTCATCAATCCTTGTTTTCTGTCTCTTATTACTAATTAAGGAAGCAGAATAAAAGAATTAATTTGGAGTCTCAAATCTGGGTTTAGATTGTAAGGGAAATACTTGCTTATGGATTAAAAGAATCCTTCCTCATTGAACATATTTTCTTGTTTTTACCTCTTTCTCCATCTTTACTCATTCTTTTCTCTTACCTTTTTCTCTTGAAGAATGAAAGCCTTGGCCAAGGCACTTTTACAAAGATTTTTAAAGGCATACGAAGAGAAGTAGGAGACTATGGCCAACTGCATGAAACAGAAGTTCTTTTAAAAGTTCTGGATAAAGCACATAGAAACTATTCAGAGGTGTGTATGTTCTTTATGTAATTCACGTAGTTTATGCTGTTTAAAGATGTGCTCTCATATGTATACAGTGTACTCGTGTGTAGCTTTCCAAAATTGTAATTTTTAAATATGTCAAGGACTTTTCTGAGGATATATTCTTGTGGGACTACAGAATTACAGGGTTTTTAAATTATGGAATTGTTCAAAAAATGATAATGTGGGGAAAAATGCTGGATACAGATGAAGGGGGAATGGAGGCAGCAAACCACCTGGTTATATATGCACCTATGCAACAACCCTGTATGATCTGCCCATGTACCCCAGAACCTAAAGTACAATAAAATAATAACTTAATTCCAAACAAATTATGTTTAGCATTATGTTTGGAGTGTTATTACATTTCTGCATATACTGTGGCCATGATTTTCAAACTTGGCTCCACAGAGCTTTATGGTTTACACAGAGGCTCTTCTATAATTTCATTTATTTAAAAAAAAAAAAAAGCGTGAAAGGCACTGTACTAAGGAACATTCTTAGCGAATCTGGATGTCTCTGGGCATCATTCAGAGATGCTAGCAGGCAGACCACGTGGGCAGTTGCCAGAGCTCTGGACATAGCAAGATATGATAGTTACAGTATCTTAAAGGGTGTTAGTGGAAGATTATGTGAAAAATTCAAGCCAAAGAGTTGTTCTAATCCAGAACACCACAGTATTGGTAATTGTGATTCACTGAACAATCATACCCAGGGGTTCTAGTCAAAGTTTAGTTGAATTAAAGTGAAGTTAAATTAAAGTGAAGTATCCTGACACAGCTGTAATGATATTTTATCTGCACATTCTTAATTCTTTAGAAGTACTATTTAAAGGCTACATCCATCTACCTCAGTTCCCTCTATCTCTGATATCTATCTCTAGTTGTATGTGTCCTCTATTTCAGATGTTATGGGTCAAGCCTGTTTGACTGGCATCATTCATGGTTCCTGTACCACTCTTGTCTCTCACTTTGATTTCCGTATTCCAGGCTTACCTGGGGGTTTCTTCAGAAGGTTGATGGCAGTTGCAGGTCCATATAACGGGACCAAAGCACATTTATGCCTACTTATAGTCATACTGAGAGTAGGAGAAAGTTCATCTTTATTATGGCAGAGAAATTTTTCTGAACTATGAGTACTTGTGGACAACAGTCAAACAGTAATTCTTTGTACTTTTTGTTTTTCTTTTCCTTAGTCTTTCTTTGAAGCAGCAAGCATGATGAGCCAGCTTTCTCACAAGCATTTGGTTTTAAATTATGGAGTATGTGTCTGCGGAGAGGAGAGTAAGTAAAACTACAAGCTTTCTTATGCCTTTCTCAGAGCATCTGTTTTTGTTTATAAAGAAAATTCAGTTTCAGGATCACAGCTAGGTATCAGTGTAAATCATAATTTAACAGGAGTTAAATATTTTTGAAACTGAAAACACTGCAGAACTGTTCAGTTATATCTTGTGAAAAAGGAAACCAATGAAGGAAGTTAAAAGTAGAAGGTTACAATGCCCACGAGTTTTATAGTTAAAAAAAAAAAGTCTCTAACATTTTGTGTTCATGATAGCAAAAGAGATTATGGCAGGTTCAACATAACATTGGAATGACTGGCCTTTTCAGTACAAACTTACCTGGAATTATGAAGACAAAGCATATAATTTTTAATAGAGCTGAATGAAATGACTATGTTGATATGATACTAGATATATTTTTGGCTACATTTAGATTGTTCATAGAAACTACCAAAGGTAGAAATTGTACCCCATGCTTTAATAGTATACAAGCATGCCTCATTTTATTGCACTTTGCTTTATTCTTCTTCTTCTTGTATTTTTTACATATGGAAGGTTTATGGCAACCCACTGTCTCGCAAGTCTGTCAGCAACATTTTTCCAACAGCATGTGCTCATTTCATGTCTCTGTGTCACATTTTGGTAATTCTGGCAACATTTCAAACTTTTTAAAAAGTACATGTTAAGGTGATCTGTGATCAGTAATCTTTATTGTTAGTATTGTAATTATTTTGAGGTGTCCCAAACAAAGCGAATGTAAGAAGGCAATCTTAATAGATAAATGCAGTGTGTGCTCTGGCTCCTCCATCAATTAGCCAGTCCTTTGTCTCTCTCCCTCTCGAGGCCTTCCTATTTCCTGAGACAACAATATTGAAATTAAGCCACTGAATAATCCTACAGTGGTCTTTAAATGTTCAATTGAAAGGAAGATTCACCAGTCTCTCACTTTAAATCGAAAGCTAGAAATGATTAAGCTTAGTGAGGAAGGCATGCTTTAAAAAAAATACTTTTAAAAAGGTGTATTCATTGATTTTTTTAAAAGATATAATGGTGTTGCACACTAAATAGATTCCATTATAGTATAAATATAAGTTTCATATGTATTGGCATACCAAGAAATTCATGACTTGCTTTAGTGTGATATTTGCTTTTTTATGGTAGTCTAAAACCAAACTGGCAATATCTTCGAGGTATGCTTGTGTTTTAGTGCCTGCCAAAGTTTACATTCAAGAAAACTGTTTATATAATTACCCATTTTTCACTAGTAATACAGATTAAATATACATCTACATGTGTATAACATTTTTTCATGTCTTTGAAAATTGATAGTCTTTTCAAAAGCAGTGGTTTGGAACCTGTTATATGGAGGTATCTGAGAGGCTCCTGTGGACCACAAAGGAATCCAGGATTGTTTTTGGAAGCCAGTATTTGTTTTTCTGGCAAAATATGTTTTATTTTATTTTTTTAAAGTTTTAAAGATAAAGCAGTACAAAACATTTTTGTATTTCTGCAGAATAAATTAAAAGAACAAATGGAGCTAGAACTCAAATTCTCCTTTATGTCTAAAATACTATAGACATTGTTAGTAATTTTTGTGTGTACAAGAACTTTAGGCAGGTTTGAATGTCTAAAAAGTTATGTGGAAGAGAAGTCAAGTGAGAAATTTTCATTTATTTTTAAAAAGCAGCCATAATTCAGTACTAATATATAGAGGTGTGCTGGTATAATATTATTATATTATGCATTTATGTTACCTGTAATATAATAATATATAATTTATACTCCTACTCTTGCTGTTGTAAGTAAACTAAAAACTAAAAATATAATGCTGTGTATTAAGCTTTAAGTAGTGAGTTTTGCTTAATTTTCTTTACCTGTAATGTAAGTATAAATATAAAGATTTAAATTACATATCTTTAATTATATTTATACTTAAGGCTAATTATTATTACTTATATTTTAATGCAGATATTCTGGTTCAGGAATTTGTAAAATTTGGATCACTAGATACATATCTGAAAAAGAATAAAAATTGTATAAATATATTATGGAAACCTGAAGTTGCTAAACAGTTGGCATGGGCCATGCATTTTCTAGTAAGTAGTATATCTTTTTTATCAAAAGATATTGTTTTATTTTATGAAACAATATACAAATTATCTTTACCTGGAAACAAGAAATAAATCTGTACTTGGATGCCAATTCATGTAAAATAGTCTGTGTTAGATGATAAAAGAGGTTACTTGAGGCATATGTTTATGTATGTAAAATCACTTTTGAAAAAATAGTTTTGTCATCCCATCAATATCTTAGAACTAATAGACAATCTGTATTTTGTGTGTCTTGGATTTAGAAAATTTAACCAAAAATTATGCAGAAACATCTGCTGTATTTTTGGCCCATTGTACATTATGTCCATGAGAAAGCAGTGTTGTCAGAGAAGCGTACTAGAGGGCCTGCCAGTGATCAGAACCCTCAGGGTGCATCTATGTCCTGCTGCAGAACTGAAGTAATATTTCTTAATGTCAGCTCCTATCCAGAAATACAAACCATCCCAGCCTTAGAACTCATGTGAAGTGTCACTGGGTAGTTTTAATTTATTCATTTTATCACAAGTATAGATGACTATGTTATTTAAAATGTAAGACAGGAAGCACAGTTAGGAGTCATAAATTTCCTTTTATCTCATTGCATGCCTCCAGATAAATATTTATTATACTATCATATATATATTCTTTAAATCTGTTGTGAGGACTTGAACATACTAAATGCTGAAATATTTGTGGATTGATATTTGAATAATGTGTGTTTAACTCTAATAGGAAGAAAAGACCCTTATTCATGGGAATGTGTGCGCCAAAAATATTCTACTTATCAGAGAAGAAGATAGGAAGACAGGAAATCCTCCTTTCATCAAACTTAGTGACCCTGGCATTAGTATTACAGTTTTGCCAAAGGACAGTAAGTTCTGTAGGAATACATATAATGTTACTGAGCTTTACTTGCGCAGTGGTGTAAAGAACATGTTAATTTTCCTTGAACACCATTTAATTAATATGTTCCTGATTAATAATAAAATTATCACCCTTAGCAATTTAAATTGTTAGTTAAATCTTAGTCTCTATTTTTCTTACTTATAAGCATATAACCATGGACTGTGAAGTGATTTTTTAAAAACAGTTTTAATCTCTAATTATGTGTGAAGAGTAGGATTTTATCCATTTTTAATATGAAGTTTTCTAATATTCCTTGAGCCACAAGTAAATTTTCTAACTATTCTTCTAGTCACTAAGTAAAAACTTATCTAGCCTGAGATCTTAGGGGTTTTTTTCTGCCCTCTGTGAAGAAATTATTTAGTTTAATTATCCAGCTAATTGTGACTCTTTAAAACCTTAAAAAAAAAAAAAAACCTTTCATTTGTATGTTTACTACTTAACACAGTGTTAAAAATACAAATTTCAGTCAGATAGTTGAGAGGGGTTTTTTGGGGTCTAGATAATTGTAATTGAATTTTGGTAACTTAGCTAATTTCTCTAATTGGATGTTCTAAATTTAGAATATAAATTGATCAATTTTTGTGCATTGATTTGTCCTATTTAAGTCAATAGTACTTAAACTTGATGCCTTATCTGACAGTGAAAACAGTGATAATTGGGCAGTAGTACAGGAGTATGGAGTATGGCAGAAAAATCTTAAGGGTCTTAAACCTGGTATTCTGGGAAATCTTATCCTTTGGAATGGGAAGTGAAGATGGAAAAAATGTATTCATATGGTGAAGGTATTTATCTGTTAATGTATTTATCTGTCTGTCTATGTCAGAATACCGGAAAGTAGAGTTATATTGCTTCCTCCTTTCTTGAATACTGTCTTTCTGGTAGAATCAAAGACCACAGAAACTTTACTTGGGAAATTCCATGATTTGAGGAGAGCCCACTTGTATCATTTCCATACCTAGAATATATTGGTGCAATTTAGCCATCCATCCACCATAAATGCCTCTTGGTCCTTTTTTTGTTGTTGTTTGGTTTTTTTATTTAATCTGCAAGTGAGAATTGCCATGGCTATTAAATCATTAGGACATCCTGAATGATGTAACATTATCTTTACTACTTACGCATTGTAAAGAAATACCAAAAATTATCAAGGGACAATTTTAGGATAAACTAGATAGAAAAAAAATTTTGACTATCTAGTGCAGTGGCTCATGCCTGTAATCTCAACACTTTGGGAGGCTGAGGCTGGTGGATAGCTTAAGCCCAATAGGTCAAAGCATAGTGAGCTGCCATCACGCCACTGCACTCCAGCCTGGGTGACAGAGTGACACCCTGTCTCAAAAAAAATTTTTTTTTTGTAAGGTAAAATAGAGGTTGAGAAAGTGATATGCCAATTGAGACACTATGGTTTAATGGAAAGAAGATTAATTGATTCAGAATTCACTGTACAGGATTCTAGTTCTGTTTCTGCTGCTAACAAATTGTGTGCCTTTGGGCAGATTACTCAATCGTGTGTCTCCATGTTGTCACTGTTAAAGATGAGGTATTGAATTAGATGATCTCGAAGGTCCCTTCTGGCTCTTAAGTTTATGCAGTCGTGCACGTGCATATCCACCCCCTCCAAAATAAAGAAAATAGACCTGATTATTCCAATGAACTTTAAGCTATTTACATATAAAAGATTGGTTTACCTGCGAAGTATTTAACCCTACTCTGTTCAAATCATTTAAAAGTTCTTCAGGAGAGAATACCGTGGGTACCACCTGAATGCATTGAAAATCCTAAAAATTTAAATTTGGCAACAGACAAATGGAGTTTTGGTACCACTTTGTGGGAAATCTGCAGTGGAGGAGATAAACCCTTAAGTGCTCTGGATTCTCAAAGAGTAAGTTTATACAGATTAAGTTAGAATTACTCCGTCTCTAAATCTTCATATTACTTTCACATGATTTGATATTGTTTAGCCTATCTAATTTTAAAAAGAAGGTTGGTGTGGCATTATGCAATTTATTCCCAGTTTGTGGTTCTTTAATTATAGAAGCTGCAATTTTATGAAGATAGGCACCAGCTTCCTGCACCAAAGTGGGCAGAATTAGCAAATCTTATAAATAATTGTATGGATTATGAACCAGATTTCAGGCCTTCCTTCAGAGCCATCATACGAGATCTTAACAGTTTGTTTACACCAGGTATGTATTTATGAAGTGATCTCAATGATTTTCCAGACTTCTCTCTTTATTTAATGAATCTTTACTAATTTTGTAATTCCTTTAAAAAATTTTCTTAATGTCATTTGGACCCTCTTAATTTCTTATGTTCATATGCTTTTCATGATTTATACATATTCTAATCTTGACTGATAATTATTTTCATTTTTTTAAAAACAGGCCTTTTCTCTTTCAGTAAATTAATTTTAGTTTGCCATTTAATGAGTTATAGTGTTTTGTTTTGCATCATTTGACTTTTAAAAAGCAGTTCTTTTTGTTTTTAACATTTTTCATATATTTTATAATTGACTGATTTTCTAAACATGAGCTTTATTTGTTTTGGTTTGTTTTTTCCTTTTTCAAAATACTGAGCTGATATACACGTGTTTGACGTATAGGTGCTTTCTACTCCAGTATTACTCACCTTTCTCACAATAACTATCAGCATATTACCTTACTTTATGAATATTAAAACTTATTTTGGAAAACGAATATTTATCCTTTGTAAAATCTCTCTTGAAAGCCTGTCAGATTATGGGTAATGATAAAAGGCTCCCATTAATATAATGTAAACTATTTGAGTTTCCCTGTATCATTTAGTATTTGTAATTCATGATTATTTTGGTCAACTTGAATGTATCTCAGTTTAGTCGAGAGAATATTGTTTGCTAACTAAAGGTGGTAATATTCTTTATTTCTCCAGATTATGAACTATTAACAGAAAATGACATGTTACCAAACATGAGGATAGGTCCTCCAGGGTTTTCTGTTGCTTTTGAAGACAGGGATCCTACACAGTTTCAAGAGAGACATTTGAAATTTCTACAGCAACTTGGCAAGGTAAATTGTCAGAAGTTTTTCAAATATAGTATAATCATTTTATTTAGGAAAAACTTAGAGAGTTTCTAAAGTTCACTTACTATAACATTTTAAGGAGTGCTTGTAGAAAAAAAGGTTTGGTTGTCAGATGTTGGAGAAATGCTGTGTTAAATAAACATCTGTCTTTACTGAATAACTTTTCAGAGGCTTTAACATGAAATGTGCATTGAAAGTCTTCAAGAGGATGATAAATTAGGCAGTATTACTCAAATGGACTTGACTAAGAGACTGTTTCTTGAAAGCAAGAGTTCATTATAAGTGATTCAGTGAAATAGAGAAAGGAACATATAAGCTGTTCTACCTGCCTTTCTGCCTGTAGTCATCTAAGGGAGAATTAATCAAACTTATTGCTTAGGGTCTAGGATTTTGACTGTGCCATATTCACTAGCAGAGTATCTGTCTATTAAAAGGTCACACAATCATGTATAACCTACATATTGTACGTAAGACCAGGGAATGCTCAGTTCTTAGAAGGTCCAGTCATAGTGGTAAGCTCTTTCTCCCATGAGCTTGCTAGGATAAGGTTCTATATCATGTGGCCTTAGGAATTGGATTTTCGCATGGACACAATATAAAGTTCTCACTTAGACCTTGTAATTAAGCTAAATATTTGAATCCAGTTTTACTAGGGTTATATTAAGTATTGGTTTAGTTATCTTAATACTTTGCTGTTGCTTCCTGTTTGTAACTTATTCTTGGAATATTTTATTCTTTGAAGGGGGGTGTAGCAAAGCCAACAAAACATACCAAGTCCAGGTATTTGGGGGTATTAGTTATCTTTTGCTGTATAACAAATCACCCCAAAACTTACAACTAAAAACATTTATTTTCTCCACTTTCTGTGAGTCAGGAATTTGGGAGCAATTTAGCTGGGTGGTTCTAGATTAAGGTCTCTCACAAGACTGTAATCAAGGTGTTAGCTAGGCCTTACATCTCATCTTAAGACCTGGATGAGGGATGATCTGCTTACAATCTCACTCTACCTGGTTGTTGACAGGACTCAAAAAATCTGCTTCCAGGGTCACTTACATAGGCATTTCCATAGGACTGCTCACAACAGGGTAGCCGAGAGCAAACACCCAAAGTGGAGGCCATGGTCCTTTTATAACCTAATCTTAGCAGTAGCACCTTATCACTCTTGAAATATTCATTTCATTACAAGCAAGTCAATAAATCCAGCCCATAATCAAGAAGAGGAGACGATAAGAGCATGACTGCTAGAAGGTAGGAAACATTGGGAAATATTTCAGAGGCCACATGCCTAACTGGCTGACCTTGGTGATAATTCCATGTTGATAGCTTCAATTTCTCAGTAGTATGCAATATGTCCAAAATTTATTAGATCATAGAAACATTTTTACCTCTCATTAACTATGGACATTGCATGGAAAGTATTCTCTAGAACAGTTTGCTAAATGATACTTTAGACTTAAGAGTAATCTCTTCATTTTACTATTAGAAAGACTGAGGTCCAGAGATGTTATGTAATTGCCTATGGTCACAGCTAGATATTAGCAGATGTGAGATGAGGACCTTGTTTCTGTACTCCTACTTCCACACTATTTCCACTGTTCTACATATGCATTTGATTGTATTTGTGTGAGTATGCTTCAGTTGCATTATCGTCTTCTATTGTTGTCCTTATAGGGCAAATCATATATTTTGCCATTAAAACATAAAGTAATTTTTGTATTTCCACTTAGGGATACATTGTGATCACAAAGCAAACACTCATTTTTCTTTTATAGAAAAGGCAAAAATTAGTATAATATGAATTATTCATTCATTTCTGGTTGAAACCCATTTTAATTTGTGGTTTATTGTATGCAAATATTTTCATGACTAGAAACACTAATCATTGGATTCATGACTATAAATAATGGCTCATAAAAATCATGAAAACCTTAAAAATTATTTTATCTGTGATCCTAAATAAACCATTTAATGTTTCTAGTCCTTAGATCCAACCTTTAGTAGATATTATGATATCTCTCAGAATTTTTTTTTGTGGACTATAGAGAGTGTTTTAGAAAAGAAAGTCCAACTTATTTGACATGAAAGGAAGAAGGACAGTGAAATTCCATTATCTTCAGTTGACATGGGTATTTTCACTTAACTTTTAAATTTTCTTCTTATATTTGTATCTTTTCTCAACTTTTTAAAAATTGTACTTTAGGTTCTGGGGTACATGTGCAGACCTTGCAGGACTGTTGCATAGGTACACACATGGCAGTGTGGTTTGCTACCTCTACCCCCGTGTCACCTACATTTGGTATTTCTCCTCATGTTATCCCTCCCCAACCTCCCCACTCCCCCACTGTCTCTCCCTTGGACCCCTGCAACAGACCCCAGTGTGTGATGCTCCCCTCCGTGTCCCTGTGTTCTGATTGCTCAACATCCGCCTGTGAGTGAGAACATGTGGTGTTTGATTTTCTGTTCTTGTGTCAGTTTGCTGAGAATGATGGTTTCCAGATTCATCCATGTCCCTACAAAGGACATGGACTCATCATTTTTTATGGCTGCATAGTATTCCATGGTGTATATGTGCCACGTTTTCCTTGCCCAGTCTACCATTGATGGGCATTTGGGTTGGTTCCAGGTCTTTGCTATTGTAAACAATGCCACTATGAACATATGTGTGCATGTGTCTTGATAACAGAACAATTTATAATCCTTTGGATATATACCCAGTAATGGGATTGTTGGGTCAAATGGAATTTCTATTTCTAGGTCCTTGAGGAAGCGTCACACTGTCTTCCACAATGGTTGAACTAGTGTACACTCCCACAAAAAGTGTAAAAGTTTTCCTGTTTCTCCACACCCTCTCCAGCATCTCTTGTCTCCAGATTTTTTAGTGATCACCATTCTAACTGGCATGAGGTGGTATCTCAATGTGGTTTTGATTTGCATTTCTCTAATAATCAGTATGATGAGCATTTTTCATGTTTGTTGGCCTCATACATGTCTTCTTTTGAAAGGTGTCTGTTCATATCCTTCTCCCAGTTTTGAATGGGTTTGTTTGTTTCTTGTAAATCTGTTTTAGTTCTTTGTAGATTCTGGATATTATTAGCCCTTTGTCAGATGGGTAGATTGCAAAAATTTTTTCCCATTCTGTTGGTGGCGGGTTCACTCTAATGATTGTTTCTTTTGCTGTACAGAAGCTCTGGAGTTTAATTAGGTCCATTTGTCTATTTTGGCTTTTGTTGCCAATACTTTTGGTGTTTTAGTCATGAAGTCCTTGCCTATGCCTATGTCCTGAATGGTTTTGCCTAGGTTTTCTTCTAGGGTTTTTATGGTGTTAGGTCTTAAGCGTTTAATCCATCTGGAGTTAATTTTAGTGTAAGGTGTCAGGAAGGGGTCCAGTTTCTGCTTTCTACACATTGCTAGCCAGTGTTCCTGACACCATTTATTACACAGGGAATCCTTTCCCATTGCTTGTTTTTGTGAGGTTTGTCAAAGATCAGATGGTGGTATATGTGTGGTGTTGCCTCCAAGGCCTCTGTTCTGTTCCATAGGTCTATATCTGTGTTTTGGTACCAGTACCATGCTGTTTTGATTACTGTAACCTTGTAGTATAGTTTGAAATCAGGTAGCCTGATGCCTCCAGCTTTGTTCTTTTTGCTTAAGATTGTCTTGGCTATGTGGGCTCTCTTTTGGTTCCATATGAAGTGTAAGGCAGTTTTTTCCAGTTCTGTGAAGAAGGTCATTGGTAGCTTGATGGGGATAGCATTGAATCTATAAATTATTTTGCCCATTTTCCTGATATTGATTCTTCCTTAACATGAGCATGGTTGTTTGTCCGTCTGTTTGTGTCCTCTCTTATTTCCTTGAGCAGTGGTTTGTAGTTCTCCTTGAAGAGGTCCTTTACGTCCTTTGTTAGTTGTATTCCTAGGTATTTTATTCTCTTTGTAGCAGTTGTGAATGGGAGTTCGCTTATGATTTGGCTGTTAGTCTGTTATTGGTGAATAGAAATGCTTTTGATTTCTGCACATTGATTTTGTATGCTGAGATTTGCTGAAGTTGCTTATCAGTTTAAGGAGATTTTGGGCTGAGATGATAGGGTCTTCTAAATATGCAATCATGTCATCTGCAAATGTTGCTTATCAGTTTAAGGAGATTTTGGGCTGAGATGATAGGGTCTTCTAAATATGCAATCATGTCATCTGCAAATAGTGACAATTTGACTTCTTCCTTTCCTAATTGAATACCCTTTATTTCTTTTTCTTGCCTAATTGGTCTGGCTAGAACTTCCAATACTATATTGAATAATAGTGGTAGGAGAGGGCATCCTTGTCTAGTGCCAGATTTCAAAGGGAATACTTCCAGTTTTTGCCCATTCAGTATGATATTGGCTATAGGTTTGTCGTAAATAGCTTTTATTATTTTGAGATATGTTCCTTCGACACTTAACATTTATTGAGAGTTTTTATCATAAAAGGCTGTTGAATTTTGTCGATGGCCTTCTCTATATCTATTGAGATTATCAGTGGTT
>CAUYQU010020267.1:0-11953 GCA_963574635.1 Cheracebus regulus | reverse complement strand
GAATATTACAACAATGAAGAATTTACATCAACTAACGGGCAAACAGCTAGTTAGACTTAAATAACAGTATTAAATTCACATATATCAATATTAAGCCTAAACTTAAAGGGATTAAATGCCCCAATCAAAACGTACACTTAGATAAACTGAATAAAAAGTTAAAACCCATTGGTATGCTGTATTCAGACCTTTCTTATAGGCAAGGATATAAAAGACTTAACAAAAAGGGATGGAGATAGATCTAACAACCTAATGGAAAGGAAAAAAAAAAAACAGATTTGAACTCAGACCTGGAACAAGCAAATTTAATAAATATTTACAGAACCTACCACCCCATATACATAAAACATATATTTTTTTCAATATTATATCATACCTATTCTAAAAGTGATCACATAATAGGAAATAAATCACTTTTTAGTAATTACATAAGCATGTCACAGATTTAAATGAAATCCTGAGCAATAGAGCAAGATTCTCGTTCTCTCTCCCTCCTTCTTTTTCTTTCTTCTTTCTCTTTATTCTACTTCTTTCTTTAAGAAAAAAAAAATTTATTTTTAGTTCAATAGTTTTTGGGGTACAGATAGTTTTTGGTTACATGGATAAATTCTTTAGTGGTAATTTCTGAAATTTTAATGCACCTGTCATCCAAGCAGTGTAGATTGTACCTGATATCTAGTCTTTTATCCTTCCCTTTCCCAACTTTCCCCCATCATCTCCCAAAGTTTATTATATCATTCTTATGCCTTTGCATCCTCATAGCTTAGTTCCCACTTATAAGTGAGAACATACAATATTTGATTTTCCATTTCTGAGTTACATCACTTTGAATAATGGCCTCCGGCTTAATCCAAGTTGCTGCAAAAGACATTATTTCATTCCTTTTTAAGTCTGAATAGTACTCTGTGGTCATTACCCCTTTTTAACATTATACTGGAAGTCTTAGTTAATACAATAAGATCAGAGCTGGGAATAAAACGAATACAGTTTGGAAAGGAATAAATAAAACTATCTCTGTAGATGACATGACCATCTGTGTAGAAAATCCAAAAGAACTGACATTTAAAAATTCTACGACTAATCAGTTATTACAACAACGTTCTAGGATACAATGTTAATATACAGGTCAACTGCTTTCGTATATACCAGCAATAAACAAGTGGAATTTTAAACTGAAAACACAATTTCATTTACATCAGCACTCCCAAAACTGAAATTCTTAAGTGTAAATTGAATATAATACATACAAGATTTCTATGCAGAAAACTACAAAACTCTGATAAATTAAAGAAGAAATAAATAAAAGGGGATATATTCAATATACCTAGATAAAACAGATACAAGACAATATTGTCAAGATGTCACTTCCCAACTTGTTCTATAGATTCAATGCAATTCCAATCAATAGCCCAGCAAATGATTTTGTGGATCTGGCAAATTGACTGTAACATTTATATGGAGAGGCAAAACCCCAGAATAATAAGCATGATATCGAAAGAAAATAATGAAGTTGGAGGACTGACAATACCCAGCTTCAAGACTTACTATAAAGCTACAGTAATCAAGACAGTATGGTGTGAAAGACAAACAGATCACTAAGTGAAATTAGCCAGACATGGAAAGGAAGTATTCCATTGGCTCACTTACATGTGAAATCTAACAGAAAAAAAGTTAAATATACAGACGTAAAGAACGAAATGTGAGTTACCAGGAGTGGGTGGGGAGGAATTGGGGAGAAGTCGGTCAGAGAATACAAAGTAGCAGATATGGGAGATGAACAAGTCTAGAGATCTAATGTACAACGTGAACTCTACAAAGGACCATATTCAGTAATAAAATTGTACCGAATATGGGATTCATGCTTAATGAGATTTTGATGCTCTTGTAACAAAAACAAAAATTAAAAAATGAGTAACTATGTGAGATGATGGATATGTTAATTTGCTTCACTATAGTAATCTTTTTACTATCTATATGTATCTCACAACATCATACTGCATGACTAAAATATACACAATAAAATTTATGTGTAAAAAAGAAATGTGATTTTTAGACTGTCTTAAAATAACATCTTACAAAAACTTATTCATCCAAGGAAGAAAGGGTGACTTTTAGTCAAGGAGCCTGGCAAACACTACTTTAATCAAGTGATCAAAGTGAACATTATCAATAATGAATAAGTTTGAATTCTGAGACTTCTGTTAGAATGCAAAGTAAAGAACACAACCTCAGTATTATATAAATGTTAATTACCTTTTTCAGTTTTCATACTGGATTACACAGAAGATTGTCTTCATTGGTATGGAACATATACTAAGGTATTTGGGGAAGAGGAGTATCATATGAAAAATTTACACTCAAATAGTATAACAATTTTGAAAAAATTTTACAAATTTTCTGTTGTTTGAAATTGTTTTAAAATAAATTCAAAAAATATGTTGACAGTCTTAATTGCAATTTACATTCCATGTCTTGTTATTCTTGCTTTAATAAACATATTGGTTTATGTTTATGCATTCTATGAAATCAATTAAATTGATAATTTTATTAGAAATTTTTCAGAATTAATTATAAAAGAATAAATTTTGTATACTGCATTGAAGTTTAATATGATAGATTCCCAGAAATCATGATGTACTATTACATTTATATTATATTCTAGGATAATTCAAATATTTTATAAAAACAGTGAATCTGTAAAAACAAAATTATGACAGATATTTTTTCATATTAATCATATAATAAAGAACAAAGTTAGTTTTAGATTAAGGAAAATCTTTAAGTCTCAACTAAGTATCAATCACTTGTTGATCCCCAACTGTTATTCAAATTTAATTGCTGAAAACTTGCTGCGAATTGGTAAGGCAAGCAAGACGGAAAGATTATCTAATTTATTTAAGACCTTAATAGAATTTTTCTAAGTTATTACAAAACAATTACTTAGAGACTGAAAATTATTTTGCTTTCCTAGATTACATGATCTAGTTCCTTCTCATCTTTTTACAGGTTTCAGAAACTCACGTGCCTTACACAATCAGGTTATCAGAGGATGTCATATTTGTATAGTTCAGCCATTAGATAAGGGCTTACAGCAATATTCACTGAGTCTATGGAAAAAATAACATATTTTGTCATGTTATTTCCTCTTTGAATCTGAAGATACCACTAAACTATTTAATGTAGCAGTTTACTAAATGATGTCAATTATTTAACCTATAGAAAATGAGCTGTTTGAACTGTAGTCACCCATGGAACAGATTTCCAGTTTTGCTCATTAGAAGATAATTGTTCAGGAGTATGTATTCATGAGTGCCTGAGAAATAGAGATAGGAAGAGAGAGGAAGAGAAAATGAGTGAAACATGAAATTTTTATTTTCATTTATGATATTTATTTGGGGTTAGTAGGGTTCTTTTGAAACAATCTAAGATCCTAGACTCATAATTTAAGCATGTAATGTAAAATGGAATTATTGACATCTCAGAGCAATTTGTGATAAAGAAACAACTTCAGGTGATATTCAAGTACCGATATGCAGGCTGAGAGACCTCGATAGTTCAGGCCATTCTTTGACCTGCTATGGGCAACTTGATATGCAGAGCCACTTTTGCTTTATGTTTTAGAAGTTTCCTCATGCTGGCAGCTTCGGAGCCACAGAGTTATGTGTTTCCCCAGTAGGCCATGAAAAGCCCTATCAGTTCCTGAATGTTTTAAAAAGAAAACAAACAAACAAAAAACAAACAACAACAAAAAACTATGCTAGCCTGAGGAAGACCTGTAGTTTTTATTTTGATTTTTGAATAGATCTGATACACATTTTAATGCTTGATCCTAAGTGGTGCATGGAGGTTAGTCAGCATTGCAGTATCATACTCATTTTCAAGAAAGTTCACAGCTTTCTTCTCATAAAAAAGAAAATCATCTACTTTTTCTTGGGCTTCTCATGAAGAAGTCCCATAATGATATCTCACATAATGATATCTCACAATTTCTGTTGATGCCATGATTTTAGAATACTCTTAAGATATAAAATAATACAGTTTTCTTCTCCGAATACCATGTTCTGAAAGAATGCATAAAATTTCAGAGTTCACAGAAATTCCAATTGATAGAATGAAATTTGAACTCTGGAAATCTGTATTGTCCCAAACAATTATTTATTTTTCAAAATACTTGAAAAAACTAAAAGTTTTTCAAATACTTTTTTTCTCTCAAGGAGAGTTAGTTGGAGGGAAGTCGACTATGATGAACAAGTGCCTCATTCTCAGGATCCTGAGACCACACATTATCTTAGGCTTTAACATAGCTACAATTAATGTAGAATGCTGAGTTTCAAGGGGTCTAGGAGGCTTTGAATGGTGTAATATGAAGTATAACCCAAACTTCTTGAATTGAGTATCATCATCACAATTTTGGCCATATTTGCATATGACTTATACTCCCATTTACTTTAAAAAAAAAATTTAAAACCATAGACTCACTCTATGTTTAAAAAGATTTATTCAAAAGTGTAACTTAGGTAGGACATAGTGGCTCATACCTGTAATCCCAGCACTTTGGGAGGCCTAGGCTGGTGGATAACCTGAGGTCTGGGGTTCAAGACCAGCCTGACCAACATGGTAACACCCCATCTCTACTAAAAATACAAAAATCAGCCAGGTGTGGTGGTACCTGCCTGTAATCCCAGCTACTTGAGAGGCTGAGACAGGAGAATCGCTTGAACACCGAGGGCAGGGGTTGCAGAGAGCCGAGACTGCGTTACTGCACTCTAGCCTGGGTGACAGAGTGAGACTGTGTTTCAGTAATTAAATAAATAAATAAATGTGAAACTTTATAGCACTATTGCATAATGTCTATCCATTGACCAAAAAATAGAAAATAACCATAATGTAAATTAGTTAACAAAGGAGCTCATGTTTCCCACTGGAAAATAACTTTGTTATTGCTGTCATATAGGCCTGGATTAAATATTTGTGGGTATTTTTTCTTTTCTTTTCTTTTCTTTTTTTTTTGTGAAAGAGTCTTGCTCTGTCACCCAGGCTGGAGTGTAATAGTGTGATCTTTGCTCACTGCAATCTCTGCCTCCTGGGTTCAAGAGATTCTCCTGCCTCAGACTCCCAAGTAGCTGGGATTGCAGGCATGTACCACCATGCCTGGCTTTTTTTTTTTTTTTGGTATTTTTAGTAGAGATGGGGTTTCACCATGTTTGCCAGGTTGGTCTTGAACTCCTGACCTCGTGATCCACCTGCCTCGGCCTCCTAAAGTGCTGAGATTACAAGCTTGAGCCATGGACCCGGCCTAAATATTTATGTTTTATATGTAGAATTCCAATATTTGATTCGTGACCCTGGGTGGTCTTTTGTCATATCATAAACTCAGTTTTCTTGTTGGAAAAATGGAGATAATTTCACTTAACTTTTAGTATTGTTCTAAAAAATATAAGTATAATAAAATGATATGAGAAAACTGAAT
Organism: Cheracebus regulus; assembly: GCA_963574635.1. NCBI lineage: Eukaryota > Metazoa > Chordata > Mammalia > Primates > Pitheciidae > Cheracebus > Cheracebus regulus. Next base: position 6,483 of record CAUYQU010020267.1, on the reverse strand, counting down.
AGCAATACTGCGACAAAGTAGGCCATCAGTAAATAGCAGATCTTATCATAATCATCCATGTGTTAAACTGTTTTCTGTAATTTTCTCATCTCCACCTGCTAAAATCTTACTCAAGATCTAAATTTAAAAATTACTTCTTCCTCGAAGATTTGTTCTATTTTCCTTACTATAAACAAAAAATTATTCTAACATTTGAATAATTTAAAAACAAAATCATAAAAAGGAAAAATTAAAAATGCAAACATTCTTTGTCTTTTATTGTATGATTTATCCCAATTTTAAAAGAAACAAGGAATAATTAATCCAAATAGCAACTGGTTTTTTTTTCAGTGAAGAGATGTTTTCATGAAACTGGTTTGTTTTTTAATTAACAGAAGGAAGATTTTACATTGTGTTATGACTTATTTTGAGGTTGTTATGACAATACATACACACAAATTGCAGGCGAAAAATTTTTTAAAACAGACTATTGAGACTAAGAGATTAGAACTACAGGCCCTAATGACTATAATAAAAAAGCTCCTATAAAGAATTAAATTGTGTTCCTGCATATTTTTTAGCTTTACTTGAAACAGAATGTCAAGCACACTAAAATTTGCCAGAGTAAGTGCTTCTCCTTTTAATGATCTGAGACATATTTTGTTTCTGTACAATTGGATAAATTCCTATCAGGACAGCAGGCTATTAAACCTGAAGAGAGCAGAGTATACCCCAAGCTAGAATAATAGCAAATGACTAATAAATGTCTTCACCCACATCATGATTTTTCCTAGTATTATTAACATATTTCAAATCAGTTTGTGTAATTAGTAAGTAGGTATTTAAGGTAGTTTAAAAATGAACTCCAATGTTTATTATTTTTAATTTTTTTAACGAAGAATGCTTCCAGTTTTTTAACCATTCAAGCTTTGGCAAATTTACAAGACAATAACTGAACATCTCCTAAGCAGGTTAAGTAAAAAATACATAGTATGAAACCAGTTCTTCTCCATAATTAAATTCAAGAGCAATAAATTAGCAGATATGCATTATCCCAATTCTTACCTGATAACATTTTGTCTTATTTAATTTCAGTCTATGCTGAAGATAAAAATGTGAAGACTTTTTTCCCTGTGATTCCTGCAGGCATTATTGCACTCAGAGGTTGTACCTTTCTTCTAACACTCTGCATCATAATTTGCTGTAATAAATTAGCACACATTTAGTGATTCAAAACAGCACAAATTCCTTGCACTTCTGTAAGTTAGAAATCCAACATGGGTCTCACTTGGCTAAAATCAAGGTACCAGCAGAGCTGCTTTCCTTCTGGAGGTTCTGGAGATAACTTATTTTCTTGCCTTTACCAGCTTTTAGAGACAAACTGCATTCATAGTGCTCTCTTTCTCCATCTTTGAAGCCAGCAACGTCTCACCTCTCTGATCCAAACAGAGAATGCACTCTGCTTTTAAGGACACGAGTGATTAGATTGGACTCACCTAGATAATCCAGGATAATTTCTCAAGGCCCATACCGTTAATCATATTGTCAAATGTGAATATGTAAGGTCACATATTCACAGTTGCCAGATATTAGGGCTGCGACATCTTTGGGGGTCATTTTTCTGCCTTTCATACACTTTTAACCAAGAAGGATGGTATGCTTTCAGTATGAGGAATACCTGTTGCTATTGTTTTGCTACAAGTCTGTCAAGGGTCTGGGGAAAGCAATAAAAGGACAACTTTTCATTCTACTTTGTTAATAATGAATCACTTAGAATAGTTTACATATTTTAGGAAGAAAATTGAGAGAATGTAAATAATGAATGCAAAAGTGTATAATCTTTGGATCCATTATTTCCATGAGGCCAAGAAACTATAGTGCTGGGATTTAAGCCCAGGCAGCTGGGTTGCAGAGGACCTCAACTATTAACCACCACTTTATACAGTACTTTATGCAGTGGAAGAAATATTCCCCACCTGAATAAGTTGATATCAGACTTAATAATCAAATGTATGTGAAAGACCCAGCATAGTACTTTAACCAAGGTCACTACTCAAGACTACTAATTACCCTATCTCTGCACACATCTGTTTAATCCAAGGTAAAACAGAATAATAGTAAGATGCCAGAGAAAGACATTTCTTGGGAATGAGAGAGAACAAGAGAAGAAAAAAACAGGCAGAAGAAGAGGGAAACAAAAGAGGGACATTGCTTTCTCCATTTGGCAAGGGATCATATAGGGTAATGGTTAAAAGCAGAGACTTTCTAGAACAAGATATGAACACTGTGTGCATTCAATATAAATTCAAGTTTGAATCTTGTATTTAAGGTTTCTCAAAATGTTTGGATATTTATCTTCTCTAAGTGCACTGCTCCTTGAGTAAATGATTATCTGTCTCTTTGGGGAAGGACTGGGGAAAATTATTACACTATATATTTAAAAAATGGTTTGGTTAGCTTCCTCCTGAGAAACTGGACTTTTCTTCAAAAAAAATGGGTCTAAGTCTATGTATTAGTCTGTTTTCACACTTCTGATAATGACATACCTGAGACTGGGAAGAAAAAGAGGTTTAATTGGGCTTACAGTTCCACATAGCTGGAGAGGCCTCAGAATCATGGCAGGAGGTGAAAGGTACTTACATGGTGATTGCAAGAGAAAATGAAGAAGAAGCAAAAGCAGAAACCCCGATAAGCCCATCAGATCTCATGAGATTTATTCACTATCATGAGAGTAGCATGGGAAAGACTGGCTCCCATGATTCAATTACATTCCCCTGGGTCCCTACCGCATGTGGGAATTCTGGGAGATACAATTCAAATTGAGATATGGGTGAGGACACAGCCAAACCATATCATTCTGTCCCTGGCCCCTCCAAATCTCATGTCCTCACATTTCAAAACCAATCATGCCTTCCCAACAGTCCCCCCAAACCTTAGCTTATTAGCTAAAGTTCACCGTCCAAAGTCTCATCTAAAACAAGGCAAGTCCCTTCAGTTTATGAGCCTGTAAAATCACAAGCAAGCTAGTTACTTCCTAGATACACTGAAGGTACAGGTATTGGGTAAATAGAGCTGTTTAAAATGAGAGACACTGGCCAAAATAAAGGGGTTATGGGGCCCATGCAAATCCAAAATGCAGTGAGGCAGTCAAATTGTAAAGTTCTGGAAAGACCTCGTTTGACTCTAGGTCTCATATTCAGGTTATGCTGATGCAAAAGGTAGGTTCCGATAGTCTTGGGCAGCTTCACCCCTGTGGCTTTGCAGGGTGTAGGCTTCCTCCTGGCTGCTTTCATGGGCTGGCATTGAGTGTCTGCAGGTTTTCCATGCACATAGTGCAAGTTGTCAGTGGATCTACCATTCTGGGGTCTGGAGGATGGTGGCCCTCTTCTCACAGCTCCACTCAGCAGTCTTCCTGCATTTCCCTTCCCCACTGTCCTAGCAGAGGTTCTCCATGAGGCCTCCACCCTGTAGCAAATTTTTCCTGAGCATCCATGCATTTCCATACATCTTCTGAAATCTAGGCAGATCCCAAATCTTAGTGCATGACTGCTGTGCACCTGCAGGCTCAACACCGCATGGAAGTTGCCAAAGCTTGGAGCCTCCACCCTTTGAAGCCATAGCTGGAACTCTACGTTGGCACCTTTCAGCCATGGCTGGAGCAGTTGGGACACAGGTCACCAACCCCTAGGCTGCACAAAGTATGGGGACCCTGGACCCAACCCATGAAACCACATTTTCTTCCTGGGTCTCCAGACCTGTGATGGGAGGGGCTGCTGCAAATCTCTGACATGGCCTGAAGACATTTTCCCCACGGTCTTGGGGATTAACATTAGGCTCCTTGCTACTTATGCAAATTTCTGCAGGCAGCTTGAATTTCTCCTCAAAAAATGAGTTGTTCTTTTCTACTGCATTGTCAAGCTCCAAATTTTCCAAACTTTTATGCTGTGTATCCCTTTTAAAACAATGCTTTTAAGAGCACCCAAGCCATCTTTTGAATACTTTGCTGCTTAGAAGTTTCTTCCTCCAGATGCCGTAAATAATCTCTCTGAAGTTCAAAGTTCCACAAATCTCTAGGGCAGGAGCAAAATGCCACCAGTCTCTTTGCTAAAACATAACAAGAGTCACCTTTCCTCCAGTTCCCAACAAGTTCCTCATCTCCATCTGAGACCACCTCAGCCTGGACCTTATTTTTCATATCACTGTCAGAAATTTTGTCTTAGCCATTCAACAAATCTCTAGGAGGTTCCAAACTTTCCCAAATATTCCTGTCTTCTTATGAGCCCTCCAAACTGTTCCAACTTCCACTGATACCCATGGCAAAGTCACTTCCACATTTTTGGGTATCTTTTAAAGAACACCACACTCCTGGTATCAGTTTACTATATTAGCCTGTTTTTATGCTGCTGATAAAGACTGGGAATAAAAAGAGGTTCAATTAGACTTAACAGTTCCACATGGCTAGGGAGGCCTCAGAATCATGGCAGGAGGGGAAAGGCACTTCTTACATGGTGGTAGCAAGAGAAAATGATGAAGAAAAAACGGAAATTCCTGATAAACCCATCAGATCTTGGGAGACTTATTCACTATTGTGAGAATCGCATGGGAAAGACTGGCTCCCATAATTCAATTACATCCCCCTGGGTCACTGCCATAACACGTGGAAATTCTGGGAGATACAATTAACGTTGAGATTTGGGTGGGGACACAGCCAAACCATATTAGTCTAAAAACTGTGTGATAGAAACTAGGCAGTATCTTTTTATTGGAGAAACTGTTTTTGACCTTCTGATTATCAATCTTTGACTTCTTTTTGTGGTGCAAATAGATTTGTAAGCTTGTTGTCTCCCAACTTTGGAGGGGGGATGATCAATTACATTAATTATCTTCAGATTAGTTTCTCTACCTCATTATCCACTCTTGACTTTGTCATTTTGTAGAATTAAGTCCACACTTGATTTCTGAAGACTAAGAGGGACCATCTGTTCTCTCTTCTTTTAGGATTCTATCATCTCCATTGAGTACATTTGTAACAAACTCTCTAACTCTGACCCCCTAGTCCATAGGAGAAAGCCATAAAACTGCATAATAGGCTCCTATGAATTCTCTTTAATTGCAACTTCGTTGAAAATTTAAAATTATACAAAAATAAAATAAATGTTATTAAAAATGAAATGCTAATCATTATTATGTAATTGATACTGTTCTATATACATTGTTCAAAATAACACTTTTAATACACATTGTAATTGTCTTGTATGTAATACAATCTCATAGAATTGCATTTTTTAAACGTAATTATGAGTATCATTAATTATAGTTACTATAAGCATTATGATGTAATACTGAGAAATAAGTCTAAAATTGTATAAGCAATTCAAGCTTGTCAATGGTTGTATCATTAAGGATCTGCTAAACTATTTAAGTAGCTTGGTCAATTGAATTATAAAAGATACCACCTCACTTCTTTGATTACAACTGAGTAGAAAGCACAGGACGGGTACAATGTCTTATGCCTGTAATCTCAGCAGTTTGGAAGGCTGAGGCGGGTGGATCACTTGAGGCCAAAAGTTTGAGACCAGCCTGGTTGACACAGCAAAACCCTGTCTCTACTAAATATACAAAAAGATTACCTGAGCATAGTAGTATGTGTCTATAATCTCAGCTACTCAGGAGTTTGAGGTATGAGAATTGCTTGAACCTGGGAGATGGAGGTTGCAGTGAGTCGTGATCATGCTACTGCACTCCAGCCTGGGTGACAGAGTGAGACTCTGTCTCAAAACAAAACAAAACAAAACAAAACAAAAGGCATACAAGTATACTTTACTGAGCCACCATGAACAAAGGCAAAAAGGCATTGGCACCACCAGTGATGACAAAAATGAAAACTTTCCAACAACAATGCCACATTAATATGGAATCAGAAGGAGCAGTGTAGCAGTTACAGAAAGGGAGAGAAAGAACATTAATTGTTTCTGACAGTCTCATCTCTGTGTTTGAAATGCTCCAGATTGTGGAGAAAACAAATTGCCAATTAAGTGACTCATACACTGCAATTACATTTGTTAATCTTTCTAAGTTTATTTCTGCATAAGTTGTAGTTTACTTGTACAGAAAACAAAAAACAGCTGATAACAGATAAGGCAGAAGATGAAGTCAAAGTCCATTTTATATGGAGAAGAAAAATTTATTGGTATACTTATTTTTATTAAAAATTATAGTTCACTTCCAGGTATTATATTATATCAAAGTAAAATATAAGAAAGGTGAAATATTATAAGGATTAAAAAAATGAACCAATGATACTGGCAGAAAGTTGAGGGGGGCAGATTTTTAAAAATACATATAATCATCTATAGTGTTGCATTTTTTTTTTTTTTAATGAAAGAGAGAAAGGAAGAGGAAGAGATTTTAGAAAAAGAGAGAAAAGGAGAAAGAAACTGCAAAAGAAAGAAAAAAATGAAAGAGAAAGAAAGAGGAAGAGATTTTAGAAAAAGAGAGAAAAGG
>CAUYQU010020266.1:0-32387 GCA_963574635.1 Cheracebus regulus | reverse complement strand
CAGAAGGGGAAGAAGGAGGAGAAGACGGAAGACAGCTGAACCGCTGGGGCGCCCGCAACACCCGAGCTTCCCACAATAAAGTTGCCAGAACAAGTACCTGTTGTTGTGTGCTCCTTGCCGGCCGAGGCGCGCGCGACAATTGAAGAGAGAACAAAGAGTCTCTTTTAAAAGAACAAACAGCTTCACAAATTTGTGTGCCTTTCTTGTGTAGGATGACATTAATTTTGTTTTGAAACCCAAGTGTAAGACCAAAAGTGAGCATAAAGATATATTCTGAGAGTGTGTCAGTTCAAAGCACTTGAGTGCTTTTCATTTACATGTCTGACGTTCATAATCAACATTTAAAAAATTCAACAAGAGTGATCAGAATTATATATAGGAACATTAAAACAACAAAACAAACAAAATAAAAACAGTAGATGCTCAGGTTCCTAAGATCATATCAGAAATCCTATTAAGAGAGAAGAGCATGTAGACAGATTAGATACTAAACACCAATTGCAGAATAAAGATTTGTGAAAGTAAAATAGGAAAAACCAAGCATTTCAGAATGCTATTTTAAACTAAACCAAAGAGTTAAAAAGAAAGAAAGAAAACAAAAACAAATGGCGGCATAGTAACGTGGAAAAAACCAAGAGACCACCAGGAGATGAAGACTTGTGCTCTAAACCAAGTTCTGCAATTAAGTGGTTAAGAGACCTTTGGCAAAATCATGCAAAAAATTAAGAGACTGCATTTGAGAGGCCAAGACAGGTGGATCACTTGAGGCCAGGAGTTCAACACCAGCCTGGTCAACATGGTGAAAACTCGTCTCTACCCAAAGTACAAAAACTAGCCAGGCATGGTGGCATATGCCTGTAATCTCAGCTACTTGCATGGCAGAAGCACAAGACTGCTTGAACATGGGAAGCAGGGGTTGCAGTGAGCTGAGATCACGCCACAGTACTCCAGCTTGGGCAACAGACTGAGAATCTGTCTCAAAAAAAAAGGTAACTTGAAAGTGCTACAGTTACACAATTCTTTAAAGACATCAAATACTGTATTAACACCCAACTAATTTCTTCTCACTCTAGGCACTCCTCAACCACACCCACAAACTAGAAATTTGCAACCATGAAATAAAAATGAACTAATGAATTTGTCATTAACAAAATAAACAATATAAAATTTCAAGTAAGCTCTCTCTCCTGGATTAAAAAGCAACGGTTAAATTTAGGTTTTATATGTAAAACACAAATGTATCAAGGGAGACTCCCCTCATATAAACTTGGGACTAGCAAATATGGATCATTCTGTGTCTGTGACAATTGTGCTGCTATTAGGGGAAAAATTATTACAGAACATGTTCCTTCCAAGGTTTTGGGTTTCATTGCGATGTCCTCATTCTATAGTCAAGGGTGTTATACAAAAGTAAATTTAAAATGACACATTTAAAAAAGTAGATTGTCAAAAGAACATTTAGGAAAAGTGCAATAAGGTAGTCATTTTAGGCCAGGTGCCACAGGCCTATAATCCCAGTACTTTGTGAAGCTAAAGTGAGAGAATGACTTGAGTGAAAAATATAAGACCAGCCTGGACAACACAGTGAGACCCTGCCTTTGTTTTTGAAAAAGGTAGTCATTTGAATATTAAACTCTGGCTTAAATTTTATTTACTCCTAGTTTATAAAAGCATTTGTTATAGTTTGGTTGCTTGTCTCCACCAAACCTCACAGTGAAATTTTATCCCCAAAGTTGGAAATGGGGCCTAATGGGAGGTATTTGGGTCAGGAGGGTGGATCCCTCATGAATAGATTAATGCCCACACATTAATGTGTGGAGGAGTGAGTGAGTTCTCACTGTCTTAGTTCCCACAAGAGCTGAGTATTACAAAGAGTCTGGCAGCATCCTGCTCTCTCTGGCTTCCTCTCTTACCATGTGATCACTGTGCACACCAACTTCCCTTCAACTTCCATCATGAGTAGAAGCAGCCTGAGGGTTTCATGAGATGCCCCATCTCCAGGCAGAACTGTGTTAAATAAACCTTTTTTCTCTATAAATTACCTAGCCTCAGGTATTTCTTTATAGCAACACAGTCTAGACAGCATCTAGTTTTTCAACATTCTTTAAAATACTAATACAAAGTACTCAAAAAGGGGAAAAAAAAAACACAATTCAGAGAAATGAGTAACTGAAAGCCAATGCTGCCATGGACAGGTAAGAAGTTTATGGGGCTTATCTCTATCAGCAATAAAAATTATTATTCTCTGAATTACACTTCAAATGAAAATAACTAATCTATATTCCCAAATCCTCAAAAACATAGAAAAATAGATATTAAATAGAATTTTAAAAACCACCCTTATAACACAGAGAAAATGAACTAAAAATAAGTAGCTCATTCTTGAATTTCTGGGAATTTCCCAGATGTTGTGAGTTATTTAGTCAAAATTTCTGTACCCTGAGTTCAAAAATAAAATTTACTTAACTATCTCTAAAGATATACAGGAAAATGGCAACACTGGTTGTCTCTAGAAAGGGGAACTTAGGTTAGAGTTTGGTGAACAGGAATTAGAAAAGAGACTTTACTAAATTCCTTTATATATGCTTTGATTTTTAAAACATGTAAATGTATTATCTATAAGAAAAAAAGTTTTAATTATTTAACTGAACACAATCCATTAAAAAAAAAAACTTGATACACAGGAATTCACCAAAATTAAATGCTTTTACCTTTTAAAAGAAAATGAAGACAAGGCTGGGCACAGTGGCTCATGCCTGTAATCCCAGCACTTTGGGAGGCTAGATGGGTGGATCACCTGAGGTCAGGAGTTCACGACCAGTCTGGCCAACACAGTGAAACCCCATCTCTACCAAAAATACAAAAATTAGCTGGGCATGGTGGCAGGACCTGTAATCCCAGCTTCTCAGGAGGCTGAGGCATGAAAATCACTTGAACCCAGGAGGTGGAGCTTGCAGTTAGCCAAGATCATGCCACTGCACTTTAGCCTGGGCGACAGACAGAGCGAGACTCTGTCTGGTGGAAAAAAGAAAAAGAGAGAAAGAGAATGAAGGCAAGTCACAGACTAGGAGAAAATATCTGCAAACTGTATATCTGATAAAGGACTTGTATCCAGAATATATAAATAACACTCACAACTGAGTAAATAAGGAAACAATCCATGAAAAAACAAGAAAAGGATTTAAATAGACACTTCATCAAAGAGATCTACAAATTATAATAAGCACATGAAAACATGTTCAACACCAGCAGTCATTAGAAAAATGAAAATTAAAACCATCATGAGATACCACTAGAATGGCAATACATGTGAGTGAGGATGTGAAGACTGGAATCCTTACACATTGCTGGTGAGACTGTAAAATGGTACAGCTACTTTGGAAAAGTTTAGCAGTTTCTTAAAAAAAAAAAAAAAACAACTTACTATATGACCTAGTCATTGCATTCCTAGGAATCTACCTAAGAAAAATGAAAACATGTCCACAGAAAGACCCATATTTGAATGTTCCCAGCAGCCCTGCTTATAAAGGTGAAAAGCTGGAAACAGTCCACATGCCCATCAGGTGATACAGGGAGGACCAAAATGTGATTTATCTACCCAATGGAGTATTATTCACCAATCAAAGGAAGAAATTGTGGAAACTTGCTTCAATACGGATGCAACTCAAATACATCATGTTAAGTGGAAAAAACAGTTGCAAAAGACTACATGTTGCGTGATTCAATTCATATGAAATATCGAAAAAGGCAAGTTATAGTGACAGAAAGCAGAACAGTGATTGTTTATAGCTGGCAGTTGGAGCAGAGATTAGCAACAAGTACAAGGGGATGGAAATGTTCTAAAAACCAAACTGTGATGATGGTTGCACAACTCTATAAATTTACTAAAAACCACCAAATTATTTAAAAAAATTATTTAACTAAAACTCTTATTGAAAGCTAAAATTACACAGCAGTAAAGATGGAATAGGATTCTAAGATAGCACTATAATCAACTTAATGTTAATTACTCCCTGATTTAACGTTCATAAATAATATGTTTCATGGTAATGATACAAAGAAAGAATTCAGTGATTGGAATGTTCAGCAAACATTTACCCTAGCACTAGAGATACCTGGATGTGTGTAAGACATTATCAGAAACCTTACTATAAAGGCTAGTGAAGTTCAAGGAAGACTTTATAAAAATGTATTTATAACCCTTTAAACCCAGTTTTAATAATTTTGGATAGTGGCCAGTGGTCTCTTCCTTCAATCCCTTCTGGTATTGGTTCTGACAGTATATTTTAGATATCCTTCTCCCTTCCTTGAACCTCTTTTCATTTTTAAAGCGCTACATACATGTAGGAATGCTAGTATAGGCAAGCATATTTGACTAAGGAATATCGCAATATTCTCAGGCTAAATGACACATATTTTGAGTTCCACATTATGGAGCTCTCTTTGCTTAGTCATTTAGGCAGGAATATCACAACACTACCCCTAAATCCACTGTTTCTAATTCTACTACTTAGGCAAACTATTTCCTTAGATGCAACATGCTACATGAACTGTGTGGTATATGTCATGCAAGTAATCCTACATTCCTCCAACTTAGAATACATTCATAGGAAACAAGCATTATCTGTTAAAGTATTACCTTCATATATACTAATGCATTCTCTTTCCATCGTGGATTTAAAGTTTTTTAAAATTTTCTATTATATAATAAATACAAGTATATGCAATTTCTATGTCAATACAGTAATATGCCACTGAAAATTTCCCCTATAGTTTAGTAAGGAGTAATAGAGCTGGAATTCAAGAGCAGCAGGATATTTTACACACACACACACACACACACACACACACACACACACACACACACACACACACAATGTAGTCACTTGGTATCTGTAAGTATTGGTTCAAGAATCCCCAAGGATACCAAAATCCAATGATGCTCAAGTTCCTTACATTGAATGGCATAATATTTGCATAGAACCTGTGTACATCCCTCTGTGTACTTTAAGTCACTAATCTCTAGATTATTTATAATAATTAATACAATGTAAATCTATATAAATAGTTGTTATACTTCATTGTTTAGGGAATAATAACAAGGAAAAAACGTCTGTTTATCTTCAGTACAGATATACAACCATTTTATTTCCCAAGTATTTTTGATCTGCTGTGGGCACGATGCAGAACCCATGGATATGAAGAACCAACTGTATATACATATATATATATCTCAAATATTCAAGAGTGTGTGTGTATGTGTGAATGGATTTTTGGCACTGTTTTATTGTTTTCTGCATTTTCTTAGTGTTCTTTATGTTGCAATAAAGAAAAACAAGGCTGGGTGCAGTGGCTCACGCCTGTAATCCCAGCACTTTGGGAGGCCAAGGCGGGTGGATCACGAGGTCAGGAGATTGAGAACATTCTGGCTAACATGGTGAAACCCCATCTCTACTAAAAATACAAAAAATTAGCTGGGCATGGTGGCACGCACCTGTAGCCCCAGCTACTTGGGAGGCTGAGGCAGGCAAATCACTTGAACCCAGGAGGTGGAGGTTGCAGTGAGCTGAGATAGTGCCACTGCACTCCAGCCTGGGTGACAGAATGAGACTCCATCTCAAAAAAAAAAGAAAAAAGAAAACAGAATTCAGCAATTTTAATATTTTTTTCCCTTGCCTGTAGGAAAACAGCCTTAATGTAAGTTACATAATTAGGGCCATGAAACAGGTCAAGTTTTGAATGGACTTATAGACTGTCAAAGCTTAAAAGAACAAGGTTAAGTAATAAAGAACCTAGTAGAAAGTAGTAGAAAATTCAAATAAAATATCCATTATTCAGTATTACCAACTTTCAAATATCAAAAATAAGTATTTTTACCATCTCCGACTTCTTTAAAATTAATAAAATGCAAGATTAAAAGTAGTATCCATCAGAACTGAATCCATAAGTTAAAGACCAGAGTACCAGAGAAGTGCTAAGAGGATGATTTAAAAACTGCATTTTATTTTGCCAGAGTCAAGTTCCCATTTTGTTAGTCAACAATTTACAAAATAATACATTAAATATTAAGTGCTTCTGTTTGAAAAGATTTTTTGCTACAAGATATGAAAATATCTTCCTGAAATAACCTGTTGTTTATAAATGTGGAAGGCTTATTTTACTCCAGAAAATGAAAGAAATGTTTTAATGTTGCTGATTATATTACCTTCAGGAGCAACAGCAGAAGGACAAACTTCTTTGAGGAGATCTCCTAGTGTGTGCAACTGTCCATCTGCAGCCACAGGACGAAATAGCTTCTGAATGAAAGGTCTTTCAGTCGTTGTCTATTTGAAAAATGAAAAAATAATTCAAGCAATTAAGTCTTTGTTGCTGCCAATTACAAATTTGTATTTCATAAACTTTATGTTGGTGTTAGGTGCCTTTTGACTGGTGTTATTAGAGTTATACAACATCAAAAATGTGGCATTACAGTGAAAAATGTTTAACAGGATAAATTCAGGTAAATCAAAGTCTAAGAAACAAGAAGACAAATCCAAAGTTGGGTGGGACATTCTAAAGCTAACTGGCTGGACCCTTCAAAAAGTTAAAGGCATTAAAAAGCAAGAAAAGCAAAGCAACACAAAAAGACACCAACAAAAGCATTTTTTCTCAGTATCTCTAAAAGAGACTAACAAGGCAAATATAAACATAAACCCTGGGTGAATACTGGATTAAGAAGGAAATTTTTTTAAAATTCAGCTATAAAATACAATTTTGGGATGAATGGGGGAAATACAGAATGGACAACTGATAATATTATTGAGTTAATGTCAAATTTCTTAGGTATAGTAAGGACAATCCTTATTTTTTAAGAACTCCATGTTCAAGTGTTTAGGAAAGAAGTGCCATGATATCCAAAACTTAATCATCGTTTTTCTTTTTTTTGGGGAGACTCAGTCACCCAGGCTGGAGTGCAGTGTTGTGATCTCAGTCCCCTGCAACCTCTGCTTTCCAGGTTCAAGTGATTCTCATGTCTCAGCCTCCCGAGTAGGTGGGACTACAGGTGTGCACCACCATGTCTGGCTAATTTTTCGTATTTTCAGTAGAGACGGGGTTTTACCATGTTGCTCATGCTGGTCTTGAACTCCTAAGCTCAGGCAATCCGCCCACGTCGGCCTCCCAAAATTACAGGCATAAGCCACCACTCCCAGCCCCAAAAACTTAACCTTTTAATAGTTGAGAGAGAGAAAGGGAGAGAGAGAGAGAGAGAGAGAGAGAGAGAGAGAGAGAGAGAGAGTGTGTGTGTATGAGTGAAGACAGAGCAAAAATAGGAAAATGTTAACTAATGGTGAATCTAGGTAGACAGTGTATGATTTTAGTAGTTTAATTATTTCAACTTTTCGATAGGTTTCACAATTTCCAAAACAGCAGATGCAGCCATTTCATCTCATAAAAACTGTCAGAAGCACTGTGCCATGATTTATTGCTAATAATCTCATTGTTTTACTCAGTTTTAAAATTGTTTCATTTCCTAAATTACCTTAGTGATAATCGAGGCTTTATCACTGAATACATAATATTTTAAAATAGTACTCCAAAAAAAAGAAAGAAAAGAAAAAATAGTACTCCAAAAATATGTTAATGTTTGTGACAAGTATGAAAATAAACTGCAGAAAATTTTTTAAAAATTCTGATAATAGCAATTAAATATGACTCAATCTACTTCACTAATTGAACTCTTAAGAGATTGTTTTTAAAAATGTTTGGTATCCTTTGATATGTTTTGTCTCAGTGTCCCCATCCAAATCTCACCTCAAATTGTAATCCCCACCTCTCAAGGTAGGGACCTGTAATCCCCATGTGTTGAAGGAGGGAAGTGATTGGTTATGGGGGTGGTTTTCCTCATGCTGTTCTCATGATACTGAGTGAATTCTCATGAGATCTGATGGTTTTAAAAGTGGCAGTTTTTCCTGCACTCTCACCTCTCTTTCCTGCTGCCTCATAAAGGTGTCTGCTTCCCCTTCTGCCATGATTGTAAGTTTCCTGGGGCCTCCCCAAGCCATACGGAACTGTGAGTCAAACCTTTTTCATTTATAAATTATCCAGTCTTGGATATTTCTTTATAGCAGAGTGAAAATGAACTAATACATCATTCAATTGAAAAAGCCATACTTTCTCATACAAGTTGAAACCAAGAACAATATTATGCATAATCAAGTGATTAACTGTGTAAAGATAATAAGGCTGGAGAGATGAGAGAAGAAAATAAATAAATAGGGAACTGCAGTGATAATTTAAAATAGCCACCCCTCACTCAGGGTTTTCTATCTTCAGGCCATGAAGCTTTGAATACTTTTTAGCAAAGGAAGTAATGTTGATGAAAGGCTTTTTCTGACGGCTAATGGAAAGCAGTGCTGGATATGTGACTTGGTTATGAAGCAAAATCAGAATGACTGGTAAGAGGGTGACTGAATACAGCAAGCTTATGTGAAGAGAACTGGAGTTGGTGCAGCAGAAAAGGAAGAGAGCAGGACTGTACCCATAACTTAAAAAAAAAGGTCAAAATGTACCTCCCATAGTCCGACCTGAAAACAACAAAGTCACAGAAATTTTTTCAAGAAGTTGGAGCTCTCATTCATACCCTAATTAGTGTATGAACTGTGAGGTGGCTTTGCTATAATGGAATTACCTGGAACATTCCTAGTACAAAATAAATGATAAATGTTTGAGGTAGTAAATATCCTCATTTGATCATTACATATTGCATGCTTATACCAAAAGATCACACGTACCTCATAAATAATTACAACTCTTATGTACCCATAATAATTAGAACTAAAAAATTAAAAATTACCTGAAAAAAAAGTCTTGGTTACATACTAAAAAAACAGAAATTCTCTTCTAACCTCACTATTGGAAAAATATCCTGTTATTTTTATGTATTTCTCCTCTTTTCTACTCCTTCCCAAATCTGAGCAAGTATTACAAAGGTATAACCTTCAACAATCTTTTATGGTGAAGTATTTGCTTAGTGCAGAGAAAGCCCCAGTGCTATTAGTGTAGCTAAACTCTGTAAAATGGTAACCAAGAAAACACTCAGCAAAGTGTTTCTCATTCAATGAGAATCTTATTTTAAAAGACAAAGATCCAACATACCCCCAGCCAAAAGTCTGATGAACATTTTCTGTTTAATCTTTATTATAGAGTGCCTTTAAAAATGTAATATTTTTATTCTTAAAAATTTAGTGTGTTAGCAAATTGAAATTAAGTACCTGAGTAAGTCAATTAGGAATACATAAAATACTTAAGTTGGGTAGTTACTTCTATCATCTGAATGTTTGTACTTCTCCAAAATTCATGCTGACACTTATTCCTCATCATGGCACTATTAAGAAGTGAGGCCTCTGAGAGGTAATTAGATCCTGAGGGAAGAGCCCTCATGAATGGGATCAATGCCCTTATAAAAGAGGCCCCAGGAAGCTTGTAAGCCCTTTTCCCCTTGTGCCATGTCGGGGCACAGCTGTACTTTGTGAAGTACAGCAAAGTACTTCAGAGTACCACCTCTAAAGCAGACAGCATCCCTCACCAGACACTGAATCTGCTGAAGGCTTTCTCCGACTTCCCAACCTCCAGAACTGTGAGAAACATTTTCTGTTGTTTATATATTATCCAGTCTAGGCAGGACGTGGTGGCTCATGCCTATAAACCTGGCACTTTGGGAGGCCAAGGCAGGTGGATCACCTGAGGTCAGGAGTTCAAGACCAGTCTGCCCAATATGGTGAAACCCCATGTCTACTAAAAATACAGAAAATTAGCCAGGCATGGTGATGGATGCCTGTAATCCTAGTTACTCAGGAGGCTCAGGCAGGAGAATCACTTGAATCCAGAAGGTGGAGGCTGAAGTAAGCCAAGATTGTGCCATTGAACTACAGCCTGGGCAACAAAAGCAAACTATCGCCCCCCACCCCACTAAAAAAAAAAAATTACTGTTTAAGATATTTTGTTATAGCAGCCCAAATGGACTAAGACAATTACCCTTAAAACAAAAGTCCCACAGAGAGATCATGCATTCAAGTACAGAGGTTCTTAAGGGCAATGGGAATGGAGGATATATTCCTGCAAACTTTTCAACAGTTCTCATTAGCCCTATGTTAGAGCTCTGCAAAGAAGACTAAATTATACTTAGAAATATTTTTAAATCTCCACAAATAGAAATTTTGTAAATGATTCAGTAGATATGAAATCAGACAAGACTAACAATATCCATGGCAATCTAAATCTTATGTTGACAGACAAGAAAGCCACACGAATATCCCACAATACCTGATTTTGCCACACATTTGTAAATATGCAAACTATTTCAATAACTTCCAAGAAACAGTATTACTCTCATGAGAAATAACATAATGCAAGTCACCTTTGAAACTGTCCTTGTTACTTTTTCAAACGTATGTTAGTCATTTCTTAACAACAAATGAAATGAATAACTGAGGTAGTAATGCCTGGCTGCTCCCCATCTCTCCTCTACTCATGTATCTTCACCAATACAGCAATCACTTTTTCTTATATTGGAAATTTACAGTGTTGATATATCTCAGAGATATATTGAAGAAAAGCAGAAAACTGAAACATAAAAATTTTAGCAAATCTTATGTGTATTTTCTTAAATAGTTCAAGTGTAAAACTTAAATTTCTGTAAATAACATGTGTTACAGCTACACTGTAAATTGCTGGCTAATCATATTTCAAATGTATATTCATTAATTAAAACTGGCCAGTCATGGTGGCTCATGCCTGTCATCTCAGCACTTTAGGAGACCAAGGTGGGAGGATAGCTTGAGCCCATGGGTTTGAGACCAGCCTGGGCAACACAGAGAGACCTCATCTTTTTAAAAGGTTAAAAAAAAAATTGTCAGGTGTGATGGAGTGCACCTGTGGTCCCAGCTACTTGGGGGTGGGGGTGGGGAGCTGAGGCTGGAAGAATGCTTGAGCCCAGGAGGTCAAGACTGCAATGAGCCTGTTAACATCACTGGACTCCTGCCTGGGTAACAGAGCAAAACCCTGTTTCCAACAAACAAACAAACAAAAGAAATGCAAAGAAAAAGTCTCTATTTCAAATATAGCCAATAGAGCCAATAGGTTAACCAATATCAACATTAATGTTGATAAAACAAAAAATGATTTACTATAAGCTGAAAATCAGATAATGTATGGACTTTATGAGTAACAGGCACAATCACTGCAAACTTAAGTCAGGTTTGAGTCTTACCAGTTACATACAGTTACATGCTGCAACAAAACATGCCAGGCAGTTGTTAAAAAGTATTAGATTCAGTTAGGTGCAGTGGCTCATGCCTGTAATCCCAGCATTTTGAGAGGTTGAAGCAGGAGGATCATGCAGTCAGTTTGAGACCAGACTGGCCAATATAGTGAAATCTGGTCTCTACTAAAAATACAAAAATTAGCAGGATGTGGTGGTGCGCAGCTGTAACCCGAGTTACTTGGGAGGCTGAGGCAGGAAAATCGCTTGAACTTGGGAGGCAGAGGTTACAATGAGCCAGGATCACACACCACTGCACTCCAGCCTGGGCAACAGGGCGAGACTCCGTCTCAACAACAACAACGACAACAACACAAGTATTAGATTCAAGTCCTATTTCTGTCATTTATTATGGGACCATGGGCACAATTACCTATCTTTCTTGAACCTTAGTTTTTTCAACTGTAAAACAGGAATATATATATATGTGTATATGTAAAATGGAGATACATTATAGAGTTTTTGAGATAATAAAATTCACAACACAACACTGACACATAATAATTTGTAACTTAAAACACATCACCACCAGGGCCATTAGTTTTAGAACATTGTAATGCATAGTTTAAGGTAATACGATCCAAATTTCGTTGACTCAAGATTTCATTTCCATTTAGTTTCATTCATTTACTCTTCACTTGTTTGTATGCTAAAAAGTCCAGAATCATGAAATTCAGAAGTTTACGTTTTAATGTTTTTCTATATGGCAAGGGGAAAAAAAAGGCAAAATCATTTTAATACTACATTCAAAATCAACCTAAAACTTAATACTAGAGGCCCATAAAAGGGAATACTAATAAATGAGACTTAACATTAAAAAAAAAAAAAAAAAAAAGATTTTGCTCTGCAAAAGATCCTGTGAAGAAGATACGCTGTGGGCTGGGAGAAAATATTTGCAGACCATATTTCCGAGAAAGGTCTTGTGTCTATAATATATAAGAACTCCCAACATGCAACAGTTTAAAGAAAAAGCAAATAATCCAATTAGAAAACAGGCAAAAGACATGAACAGACATTTTACCAAAGAGAATATATAGGTGGCAAATAAGCACATGAAAATATATGTCACACATCATTAGCCATTAAGGAAATGCAAATTAAAACCACAATGTGATACCACTACACACCTACCAAAATATCTAAAATAAAAATTAGTGGTAACACCAAATGCTGGTAAGCATGCGGAAAAATTGTGGTTCACACATTGACAGTACAAATGTAAAATAGTACAGTCCCTCAGGAGAAAAGTATGGCAGTTTCTTACAAAACTGAACATGTACTTACCATATGACCAAGTAATTATACCCTTGAATATTCCCAGAGAAATAAAAATGTGTTTTCCAAAAAAACTTATGTATGAATGCTATTTTATTCTAAGAGTCAAAACTGTAAGCAATCCCAGGGTTACCCATTAAATAAGTGAATGCCTATAAACTAACCGTAGTACATCTGACCCATGGAATACTACTCAGCAATAAAAAAGAACAGACTACTGGTATATGCAACAACTTGGATAGATCTCCAGGGAATTATGTTATGTGAAAAAAGTGAATCTCAAAACGTTACACACTGCATGACTCCACTGATACACATCAGTGAAAGGACAAAAATTTTAGAAATGGAAAACAAATTAGTAGTTGTCAGAGGTTAGTGAAGAGATGAAGGTAGGTGGCTCTGGCTATAAAAGGGTAGCCTGAAAGATCACAGGGCTATATTTTGAATATAGGGTCAATTTACATATGTGATTGTATAGAATTAAATACACACACAGTTATATGTAAAACTAAGGAAATTTGAGTTGTGTTTATGGATTATATTAATACAATTTCCTGGTTGTGATACTGTACTATAATTATGCAAGATGTTAGAATTGGGGGAAACCGGATGAAGGGTATGTGGATCTTTCTGTATTATTTCTTACAACTGCATGTGAAACTGTAATTATCTCAAAATAAAAAAAATTTAAAAACCCAAAACAACTAGTCTAGAGCTTTGTTAATCAAAGTGTGTCTGAGGACCTGTAGCATCTCAGTTATCACCTGGATTTTATTAAAATGCAGATTCTCAGGCCACATCTCAGAATTCCTGAATTGGAATCTGCATTTGAACAAGATCTCCAAGTGATTCATGTTTAAAGTTTGAGACCAGTGCGGTCTACAACACTGACTTTCAACCTTTTTTCTACTCTAGCACATATGAAGGCCATAAAAAAAATTAATATCAGTAACAGTTGCTCAGTTGGGCTGTGACTCTCAACTACGGATGAGTGAGAAAAGGTGAGGACTCAAGACTTAGGTGATTCTGATGAAATATTTTCTTCATTCTGGCTGAAAAACCCAGTACACTGTCAATTAAGGCTCAAAAGTAATGTTTATAATACTTGAGATCTTTCAAAGGCAGATAATACATACAATAACAGAACAAAAGTAATTATTATAACTTATAAATCTTAAAGTAACACAACAGCATTAAAATCACCAAGTACATAATGCAAATCTTTTAAAAAGTGTAAAAATGAATGTAGTCTAAGTAGCTAATCATAATGGCAGTCACAGTGAGAAACACTCTAGAGTCCTAGTCACAAACTTCTATTTTCAAAACTGCCCCTTCATATTTCAAATAATTTAAAGCATGGTACAATAATAAGAACATGACATTTAAAGTCAGTCAGAAGACACATATTCTAGCTCTAGACAGCACTTGATGATGTTATATTCAGCTTATGGTTCCAATCCCAGCTCTGTCAGTTAGTATCTGTGTGACCCCAGGCAAACACCTAAACCTTCTTGTGTTACTTGTGTGTTCTTTCATCTGTAAAATGAGGATATTAACAATATACACCTCAAAGATTTTTTGTTAAGGTTATACATTAAGTCATATAAAGCATTCACAACAATGTCTAATGCATAAGTGTTATAATTTTCTTTTTAAATGTGACTTGACTCTCAACAGAACTTTACTGAATTCTAATATGTATTCTGTATTGAGTTGTCAAAAAAAAGATTATAATATATACTAATCTTGTAGTCAACCCTGTTACTCTATTATTACTAGTGCTAATTTTGCTGTTTTGGTCATACATATTGTATTTACATACATTAAGAATGAGAAATGTTAGTTTATTTAAAATGACAATTTATAGCAGAAGAGTATATATCTGGCTCACTGACTATGGAGTCAATGTCCATACAGAGGAGGAAGAACGCCATCAGAGTAAAAGGAGATTCTATTCACTGAAACAAAGTGATAAAAGGTTATGAAAAAGAAAAACATAAAAAACCAAAGGAGTGAAACTCAACAGATGCCCAGTAGATGCACAATACACTGGGTTGTAAAACTTAAAATGGCCTTTATTAAAAGGCAAGTGGGGATGGAGGTATTGGGGGAGTCTCCTACGGACACAGCAGGCAGAACATAATGATGACAAGGGGCTCAGTTTATTTAAAAAGAGATTGGACAGGCTGGGCGCGGTGGCTCATGCCTGTAATCCCAGCACTTTGGGAGGCTGAGGTGGGCAGATCACCCAAGGTTGGAAGTTGGAGACCAGCCTGGCCAACAGGGCCAAACCCCGTCTCTATTAAAAATACAAAAAATTAGCCGGGCATGGTAGTGTGCGCCTGTAGTCCCAGCTATGTGGGCGGCTGAGGCAGGCCTTGAACCTGGTAGGTGGAGATTGCAGTGAGCTGAGATCATGCCACTGCACTTCAGCCTGGGCAACAGACCGAGACTGTTCAGGATCTCCCAAAGACTCGAATCACTGTAAACTGAATGCATAATATCTTTGCTCCAGTGAGGCTTAGAGGGACATTCTAGTCTTCTTGGTTGAGTTGAAGAAAAAATACTATACTGCTAATTTATGTATGTTATATTTTTCAAGGTATAACAAGTTCTTATTCATTAGCTACTTTGTGTGTGCATATGCTTTGCTTTTTAAGTCTTTTGAAATAAGATGGTGATTTACTACATTTGTAAGTAAAATTTATTTGATTTACAAGGGTTGCTTAAGTATTTCAGAGGATTTCACTTGTTATATTCGCAGGTGCTTGAAAAATCAGCTACGCTAAACTATAACTGGAATACCAAAGTTTACTTATTGATTAATCAAGAATATAATTAGATTTGCCTAACTATATAAGTAGTACTATGTGTTAATTAAGAATTAAATCTAGAAAAGGGATGGACTCTGGAAATATCAAGAAGTGAAAAGGGCTGCTCTCATTTTTATACAATTACTAAATTTGTAAGTAGCATAAATTAAACTGCAAAGGCATTTTAGAAAAATGAGATTTTATAATTTATAACTCTAATAAAACACAACTAACTATAAGTGTGCCTGTTCATGCCCAAAAGCTACCTTTCAAAATTAAAAACCCTACTGGCAATTACTAGGGCAATCAAATCATTATATTTTCACTTGACATACAATTTTGAAATAATGAACTAAACTTACTATTTTTGAAAATATTACATAATAAATATTAGTGAAGCTTCATTGCTGAAATGAGATGAATAGCATTAAAACTTTTCTCATAGATCCTTAGCAAAGAAAAAAAAAATCCCAAGCATACTATGGTATATTACTTTAGAGAATCAAGTAGCTATTTCAGTAATAGTGGTAATAGGCACTACAGTGATATAAACAAATTACAAAGAAGAATATTGTTTTTATTTCCTGCCTATGTTTAAAAAAAAGCTTTGAGATTGCTTATAACAAAAGCATAGGTACAACAACAACAACTAATACTACTAACAAATAAGTAGCATGGATAGAATTATCTGAATAGTAGTACTCAAGTGTGGGATCTCTAAGTAATGACCAGAAGGCAGGAATAAATTTTATCAGAAATCTTCATTCATTAAATATTTACCATGCATTTACCAGGGTATCACTATGCTAATGGATACAAAGATAAATAACATGCAAACAAATAACTGTAATACAATGTTATGTGATAACAAAAATATGTACAAAGGGCTATGAAAAAAATTATAAAGCTTGAGCACAAATTTTAACTCTGGACTTCCTGGCAGCTAGAGTAAAACCAAAACAATCCTAACTGGTTACATAATTTCATTTTCTAAGAGTGGAAGCTATACAGGCAGGCACAAAGTAAAATATGCTAATTGTGGTAGAATGTAAACTATTACAACAGAGAGAATTTCAAAAGAAGACAAAAACAAAGGAGGGAATACAGAAGGTCTTCAAGCTTCCAGCTTGAAATAATTTTTTTTTTAAATAGAAAAAGAGATAAAGTCATCTGAGTATTCAGAGGACAGACTGAATATAACAATTGTGAAATCAATGGATAAGGAGAGAAAAGTGGGCTAAGGGCCATAGCATACAGAACTTGGAATGTGAAATGTAGTGGAATTAACAAAGGTTTGGTTGAATTCCCAACTCCCAACAACATACTGTGTATCTAAAGCAAATTATATCAACCTCTGGGAGTCTTGTTTCTGAATCTGAAAAATGAGGAAAATTTATCTTTGAACAATGGATGTGATAATTAAATGAGATGAGAAATATGAAATATCTAATGTAACAGGTGCTTAACAATAACTAGTTCTTTTCATTCCTCTCTTAAACGATTGTGAAATGTAGAACCAAAGAAGGTAATAGTATTTAGTTGTTAGAGCACCCGTTACAGAGAGAAAAAATAATTGGTATTCAAACTTCAGTTTCCTTTGAAGTCTTGTTAATTAGAATAAATATTATGTGGCACAAAGAAAAAGAAAACAGGGGTTTACACAGGAAATGCTGCCAGACTTTACCAACAATGACCCATGATATCTGCTTCAAACTGTCCCATGCATATTTGGCTTAAGATATATTCATGCATGTCAAATTTTGCATCACATGATTTTCAAAAGAAGACTCATGTTAAGAATATACACAATTACAATACCTCATTAAATAAAAAGACAGACCATTTTCAAATGAATGCTTTTAGAGCTTTACAAAAAAAACAGTCTTTTGGTGGTAGAAAGAGGGGGAACAGAGAAGGGAGTGGGTGGGAGTCTGTGGCACTTATCAGACTACTTTTATCCTTTATGTAGAGAAATAGGAGACTTGAAAATAAGCACTTTTTGTACTTATGCTATGAGAGTCTGAAGCCCACTTTTAATATTCTCAGTAACACTAAAAAATAATAATTAACATTTGAAAAGCTGTCATTATTATAGTTAGGGACACTTCATCTCCAAAGCAGAAGTTTTTTAATTGAGACTATGAGTAAATGAAAAGCACCCAGCAGAATTATATCCACAATCTGGTTTGAAGTTTATGTTTTGTCTTATTAAAATTGTTGTATTTATTATAATTCTGTCTAGGCAATGCCAAATGTACTTTGTCATATAAATACTTGGGGCAAATTTTCTTCAAATAAGGGCAACAGTTTGTTTCCTCTTCATATTCTTTGACTGAGTAACGTGTGCTACAGAGAAGTACTATTTCCCTTTCTTGAGATTGAGATCAATTTGATGCTGTTTATAAGCCCACTTACAGAACAAATTGTATTGCTTTTAAACTTTTATATAAACTTCTCAGTAGTCAAAAACGAAGCTTAATATAAAAGTGCTAGGATTGGTATTTTTAGTAATAATTAGGTAAATTCTCTAAACTTTTCTCCTAAAAGAGTTGAAAAATCATACCAAGGGAAGTATACATTTCATTATATATAATAGCTTTAAAATATCTTTGCTAATTTTACCCAAAGCCACACTAAAAAGACTAATACAAGAAGATTGTAATTAATAAACTATTTTCCTCTGAAGAATCAAAGGGCACTTCTGCATATGAACATGTTTTATCCTTTTGGTGTACTTACATACATAAAATAATTAAACACTTTTAATTAAGTATAAACAAAGAAATCAAAATAGCAAGAAATGTCTAAGTAAAAGCAGCTGTGCTGACCTCAAAAGTGAAATTCTGTTCTCCTGATGCCCAGTTAAGTGCCTAACCCAGGAGAAAATTGATTCTAAACCTGGGCTAGGAGCTAGTGAAGCTCTACAAAGAGCGTGACCTACCTTCACCCCCTAGGCATGGTCTATGGGTTTTGCAGAGAATGCTAAAATTTGTAACATGGTAGTATTTATTATTTTGTTTCTGACATAAATAATTTTTTAAAATTTATTCTATTGAAGTAACATCAAAAGGAAATTTCATAAAAATTCTTGTGAAACTTTAAGAGGTAGCAAATAAAGGCAAGTGATAAATACTTTACAGATTTCATCACTTATCTAATCTGATCAATGAATTTAAAAAAACAGAGCACTTGAATACTATTAAAATATATGAAAAAGTAAGAGAGTAAAACTATGAAATTCTTAGAAGAAAATTTAAGAGGAAACCTTTGATTAAGAAATGGTTTCTGATATATGGCAACCTAAAAACATAAGCAATCAAATAAAAAAAATAGACAAACTGGACTTCATCAAAGTTAAAAACTTTTGTTTTTGAAATGACATCATTAAGAAAATAAATCCCACAGAATGGGAAAAAATATTTGCAAACCATATCGAATAAGAGACCAGTATTCAGAATACGTAAAGAGTTTATAAAACTTAAAAATAAAGAGATAAAGAAGCCAATTTTAAAATGAGCAAAGGATTTGAAGACATTTCTCCTAAGAAATATGAATGGCTAGTTAAATGCATGAAAAGATGCTTAGCAACAGTGCTCATTAGGGAAAAGCAAAACCCAAGTTATATACCTTTTCACATCCATTAAGATTGCAGTAATTAAAACTTTAGAAAATAAGCACTGGCAAGGATGTGGACAAACTGGAACCCTCATATACTAATGGTAGAAATGTAAAATGGTGCAGATGCTTTGGAAAACAGTCTGAAAATATCCCAAAGGGTTAAACGTGGAAACATGAAATTACCATGCAATCCAGCAATTCTACTCCTAAGTATCTACCCAAGAAATATGAAAATATATATTCTATATTCTACTCCTAAGTATCTACCCAAAAGAAATGAAAATATATGTTCACCAAAACATTTGTACATAAATATTAGCTGCAGCTTTTATTCATAACAGCCAAAAAGTGGAAATAATCCACATGTCTATCAATTGGTGAACTGATAAACAAAAAGTGATTATCATCATACAATGGAATATTATTGGGCCATAAAAAGAATGATGTATTGATATATGCTACAAAATGAATGAACCTTAAAAATAATATGCAAGCAAAAGAAGCCAAACAGAAAAGGCCATATATTATATGATGCTAATTACATAAAATGTCCAGAATAGGTACATACACAGAGACACAAAATAAATTAGTAGTTATCACAGGCTGAAGGGAGGGGGAATGATGTAAGTGACTGCTAATGGGCATGGGGTTTCTTTTTAGGGTGATGAAAATGTTCTGAAATTTTATAATGGCAATGGTTGCACAACTCTGTGCAATTTATAATTCAGTGATTCCTAAAATCAATGAATAGCATGCTTTAAAAGGGTGACCTCTGCCAAGCATGGTGGCACATGTCTATAGTCCTAGCTACTTGGGAAGCTGAGGCAGGAGGATCACTTGAGCAAGGAGTTCCAGGCTGTACTGCACTATAATCACACCTATAAATAACCAGCATACACACCAGCCTGGGCAACAGAGACCATGTCTATGAATGAATGAATGAATGAATGAAATGGTGACCTCTATAGTATTGAGATTATACTTCTAGTAAGCTGTTATTTAAAAAAAAAAAAAAGTTCTCATATGGGTGACAGGGGAAATCATTCTTGGATGCTGGCTAACTTCATCAGTGTCTGATTTATACCTATGCATCATACCACGTTTGTTTTATGAATTTTATGGGTTTCAAAAAATAATTATATTTCATAAAAACAAATTTAAAAAATTTTTTTTAAGTGGCAGAGGGAATCACTCTGGGATGATGGCTAACTTCATCAGCATTTGATTTATACCTATCCATCAGACGATATGTTTATTTTATGAGTTTTATGGTTTTTATAAAAAAGAATATTTCATAAAAACAAATTTTTTTAAAAATTTAAAGTGTCAAGAACTCCAAAACAACAAAGATCAGAAATACATTTCTACCTCATCAACTCAGAAAAATTACAAATTTTTTTCTTAAAAAGTTGTATAGCATCATGGCAATTTTGTTACCTGTGGGAATTTTAGTAACTTTGTCTTGTTTACAAAAGCTCATTTAATATTCAAGTTCTGATACTTAAAATTAAGCTAAAAAGTTTTGAAATTATAATATGTTAGTTTAAAAAGGTTTACTAAAATATATAATTTCATTATAAGTGGTAATATGAAATAAAATTATCGAATATGGGACCATTAAAAATGTCCTTAATAATAAACTACCCATATTGTGGATTCACTGTTTCCACTGTTTCTGAGGTTTTCCAGAACACTCACCACCAGTTAGGGTAGCCAAGGAACTCCTCCTCATCTTCACTTTCTTCCTCACTAACTTGGAACCTCAGGATTCCCACCCACACTGCTATGACATCAATGGGGAGGAGAAAAGCTATAGTAAGAGGGAACTCTTCCTCTTAAAGATTTCTGAATTAGAATCTGGCATGACAAAAGAACAATGCTATAAACCCAGGTTAGAGTCTACAGAACTCATATCATAGTTCAATTTCACAATTACTTATATGGCCTGTCCTAGGAAGTTAACTATTATTTACAATGTAAGTACCTATCTCCACAAAAAAATTCAGAAGTTTGGAATATATGAAGAAAGAACGGTCTTAGAATTCAAAGTAGGCTGATATATCCCAACAGTATTTTAGATTGAGATGATAATACAAAACCATCAATTCAACAAGTCAAATTATACATTTATTTTCCAAAATGGAAGTTTTAAAATAGTATAAACAGTATATAGCACACTTAAGTGGCGATTATTAAACAGGATTCTAAGAAAATAGTATACATCAGATATTAATGTGCTTCTTGTGTAATTTAAGTGACAATTTATCCCTCTGAGAAATGCAAAAGAGACTCTGGAAAGGGGCTGAGTAAGAAGCATTCTGTTTCAAAGAATTCACTAGCAAAAAAGGGTATGTTGTAGTTAAAAGTTATAATCACTGTACTTATTTTAAATCCCTTTTCAGAATGAGGTCTTAAAAGATAATAAACATGGCCTCATGAATAACTATCAACCTAACTACAGAAAAGAGTGGAAGAGTATGATATTCTAACTTAAAATACAATGCTTTATTCCAGTAATTATATTTAAGTCTCCAAGAGCAGCAGCCTCATTCCCAGAAATTACAGTTAAATGAAATCTTCCTTACTACACAAAAAATGAATCACAATATTTAATGTGAACATTTAAAAAACATTCTAAAGCAATAAAACTATTCAATTGTATGTGATATGGCTTAGAAAGGCATGTAGGTAAAAAGGATTAAAAACTCTAAAAGAATGTGTTGGGCGAAAAGTAAATTTGTTAGTTCTACTCCTTTAAGCATTCTTCAAGCAGTGTAAAAACCAGAGTCCAAGTTATACTTTGATGTGTAGATCCTTGTGAAAGCCACTCTACTTTGTTTTATATGAAGCATCTGCAGCTAAAATGAACACCTAGTGAAGAGTATGAATGCTGCATTACATAAGCAGATGCCAGAACTGTCCCAAGCTGATTCTAAGTTAAACATGTACACAGAGTCAGAAAATGGCTTACTTCTTAGAAGTAACAGATAATTATCTTCATCATGATGAAAGAAACTTTAAATGTAAGTTAATACATGTATTTTTCCTGTAGCAAAGCTCTGCTTTTAAAAGTAAACTTCAAAACTTAAATTAAAATAGGAAATGCTCTACTATGCAGTAAAAACACTTTTCAGATTACTGAGGCAGAGAAAAGGGAGGATCCTATGAGGGAAGAAAAGTGGGACAGAAACGTAAAGAAAAAAAAGGAAGAACAGAAAAAGAGAAAAGGAGGAAAGAACAGAAAGGCCTATTTAAATATATTATTTCTTTCAAATTTTAAATGAGCACAATACATTCTTTTGTTTTATAACTATGAAATAATCTATGTTCCTCTTATCGATGCTTGAAAAATTTAAAACAAAATGTTAAGAGTAAGTACTACATTGCATTTGCGAGTCTTCAACTTTGAAAACAAGCTGTTTCTTAACATACATCAGTTTTCTACATTTCATGTCATTTCTGTTTACTAACATTATAAAGTTCAATATGATGCAAAACATGGTTAAATGAAGTTAAAAATAATTAACACACATTAGTTTGGGTGTTCCAAATTTCATGCACATTAACTCAGCCATGTATCTAACACAGCCCTCCCTATCCATGGTTCTGTATCTGCAGATTCAACCAACCACAGGTTGAAAATGTTTTGGGAAAAAAATTGCATCTGTACCAAACATGTACAGACTTTTTTTCTTGGTATCATTCCCTAACTACAGTATAACAATTATTTGCACAGTGTATACATGTGTACAAAATAGCATATGCTAGAGATAACATAAAGCATACAGGAGGGTATGCATAGGTTATATGCGAATACTACATGATTTTATATCAGATACTCAAACATCAGTAGAATTTGGTATTCGAAGGGAGGTCCTGGAACCAATCCCCCATAGATATTGACATATGACTACATACAAATCACTCAGTGAATTCAGAATTTACATTATTTCACAACTAGCATAATTTTATGTTGTGCACACAATTGTGTCACAACATAGATATGCAGATGGATGACTTTCATGAAAATATTACACCCAAGATAGACACATAGTCCACTCAAATATGGTTTCCAAATGTGTATCCAATCTTGTTTAACTTAATTATAATCAAACTCATCATTCCACTGATAGAGACCTCTCCCAACCCACTTAACCCCTCTAAGCAATACAACAAACAGTGGTTGTTTGAACCAATATTGACCCTCCTTTAAACTGATAGCGTTTTTTAAAGCGACCATTCAGAAATACACACTGTTGAAGACAAAACATATTCTGTAAATTGCTCCCAAGATATCAAAATCAGATAATACAACTATTTATACTAGATTATGTTTCTAAGATAAGAATTACATTTTAATATAACAAAATCAATCTGCAAAAGAAGCAACTTGCTTAAGATTTCAGGGGTTTCAAGTACATATATGTCAATATCTGTATCAATATGTACTATCAATATAATAAATGCACACAATATGTATCTGTACTTAAATCATCTCTTTAGCACTAATTATTACAATCTGATGGACTGCAAAGCAAAAGTATGACATAAAATCCCACAAAATCTTGAAAATTTAATAAAAGCAAAAAATAGGCATCGTACAAGAACTGAGGCATATACTCCATTAATGAGTATCATATCCTGATATGAAATGTCAAACAAAATTACCCAGGCTCAGGTTAGAAATAAAGAACAGGACATTAGTCTTTGTATTTTCAAACTGATTTTTTTCTTCTAAAATTCCTGAATGGTAACCCTATATATTACCTACTTGAAATTATTACCAAATAGTTATTTTAAAAGTATGAGTAATTAGAGCAAAAGCAACTCTCATATTTACCCAAAAGAAGGAACCACTACCAAGAATCAAAGCCTAGTAATTCTGTTCTTAACAGACAGGTGTTGTGTATTCTGGCATGTTATATGAAAATCATTTATGAGAAGAACAGAAAAAAAAATTAGAAGGTAGTTTTCACTATTGGAATAGATAAGTGATTAAGCAGATTTTCTTCAACCATGAAATTGTGAGCAGACTGAATAATCACCCTGAGGGGCCTAATTCTGGATGCCAACATTTTCCATGATGGAAAGGGACTGAAAGAAAAATGTGTTAGTGACATAAAGAAATCAATATGGGTCTCAGAGATCTTTTTCCAAAAGTAAGGTTGAAGGAATAAACATTCTTTAGACAGGAACTAAGCTGAAGTTTGCAACTACCAAGAATGTATTAGGCCGGCAGTAAATCTAGAAACTAAAGCCCATGTCAGTCAATGAAAAATGGGAGGATTGAAATCAATCATTACAGCAGCAGCAAGATTCTAACTGTTCTAAGGTATAGGCTACCTCTGGCATATATTATCAGAGTTGACAATTCTTCCAAGAAATTCTAACATTAACTGTAATCTGAGGTCCTTTAAAAAAATAATATAAACCAGGCGGTAGACTTAAATTTTAATATATTTTCTTCCAAGAGCTGTATATTAAGATCTTATTTATGATATAAATACTATTAAAGAATTAGCTATAGAAGAGCTCTATTTTCAACGGTTATAACATTTTAAGCAATCTCACATTTAACCTAAGCTTTTGTTAAATGTCAAAACTGAGGCCAGGTATGGTGGCTAACACCTCTAGTCCCAGCACTTTGG
The DNA here is from genome assembly GCA_963574635.1 of Cheracebus regulus. Classification (NCBI taxonomy): domain Eukaryota; kingdom Metazoa; phylum Chordata; class Mammalia; order Primates; family Pitheciidae; genus Cheracebus; species Cheracebus regulus. The sequence continues at coordinate 7,734 of CAUYQU010020266.1, read as the reverse complement.
GAGGCCAAGAACAGCAGATTACTTGAGCCCAGGTATTCGCGACCGACCTGGGCAACATGGTGAGAACCCATATCTATAAAAAATACAAAAATTAGCTGGGCATGATGGTGTGCGCCTGTAGTCCCAGCTACTCAGGAGGCTGAGCAGGGAGGATCACCTGAGCCTTGGAGGTCAAGGCTGCAGTGAACTGAGATTGTGCCACTGCATCCCATCCTGGTCGACAGAGTAAGAATCTGTCTCCCTCCCCCACCAACAAAAAATCAAAACTGATCACTTGAGGTCCAACTTATTTTTATTATATCTACTTATTTTCCCAAAGAAGTCTTAAGGAGAAATGAAATTATTAAAAGGTGAGGATGAGAAAAAATAGTAAGTCGGTAAGGTCAATTTTTACATATGTTAGGCTAGCATAATAAAAATATAAGTGTCGACTTCTTATTTATTTTTGAGATAGAGTCTTGCTCTGTTGCCCAGGCTGGAGTGCAGTGGTGCAATCACGAGTTACTGCAGTGTCTGCCTCCCAGGTTCAAATGATCCTTGTGCCTCAGCCTACTGAGTAGCTGGGATTACAGGTGTGCATCCAAACGCCCAGCTAATTTTCACATTTTCAGTCAACACAGGGTTTCACCATGTTGGCCAGGATGGTCTCGATCTCCCAAAGTGCTAGGATTACATGCATGAGCCACTGCGTCTGGCCCAAAGTGTCTTGTTATAACTAAGAATTTATTTGCAGAGACAGGTAAAGAAAATCCATTTTTAGTGAAATAATTGAAACTATCTCAATTTACAATCTGTCTTTCAAAATGAGGTATTAACTATTTTGGCTTTTAAAATTGCCCCATATACTACATGCATGAGCATGGGAAATGAAGTTATTCTATTCCTAAGTTTGAGAGTTCATGTTTTAATGTGATCGCTAAAAATTTCCTAATTGCTAATTAGGAAAAAAACTTTCTGTAAAATTCCACAATTTTAGCTATCTGTTTCAATCTCTTCATACTAAGGGGAGAACATTATGTTTTTACTTTCTGTTCACGCATTTTCTTTATTAGAAAAAAATAGACTGAGGTCAGGAAGCAACCAAAAAGGAAGAGTAAAAGAAGCCTGATGTGTGTGAAAACTGGAGAACAGTCTCAAATGCAAAGTTATGATAGAAGAGGCATAAGAAAATAAAAGCAATGAACTTAATATATGAAAGGTAATAATGATGAAGCGCATAGGCTCTAGAGCCAGAGTAGACTGCCTGGGTTCAAATACTGGCTCTTTTAATCACTAGGTAGGTGATCATAAGCAAGTTTCAGTGACCAATCTTTATCTCAATTATCTCATGTATATAAAGGGGATGGTAACAGCATTTAACCCACAGGACAACAGTAAGGATTAAATAATCCTTAATTTGTAAGGATTATTTGTAAAATAATTTAAAATAGTACTGGCACTCAATAAAGCTCAATAAATGTTAGCCGCTATTATGATTCATCTATACTTTGCTATAATTACCAGCAATTTTTTAATCTTAAAAATATTGAATAAAACAATGACCTAGCTTAGCAAGTAAATTAGTAATGAGAAAAATGTTGACTTCATTTAATAATAATTTTAGTAGTTTGGGATAATGCTTTGCATATTTTAATTTCCCCAGCTATAAATAACTCAGATAATTTGCCATCAGATGATCTATGTTATTCTGAAGTTAATAAATAAAAGAACTTTAAAAAAAAGTTCTAATAAATACCTTCTGCTCTAACCTTATGTTTTAAAAACAAAATGGCAAATCATCTGCATCAAATAGTTCCTACTCCTACACATGACAATTGTTTTAAAATATATCTGCTAGAAAAAGCAACTGAAGTCCTAGAAAACAAAAATGTAATTTTAAGCTATTCCAATAAAGCTGGAGGAAAAAGGGGAAAAAAAACATATCTGCCAAATAAGCTAATAATTAATAGCTGTTTTCAGTTTTCAAAAATCAACCTAAGAAGCAATTTAAGACTAAATTGCTTAAGTCTAGATCTCAGACTAGTGGATGGCTTAGGGCAATCAAAACTTGCTGTGTTGGGCTGCCCCCTACAGGCCTCAATTTACCTGTTTCTTTAAATACGATTCAAGTTTTACATTAACAATATTAATGCTAAAGCAGATTATTATAGTTCACTCACTCATTATAGGAGAAAATAGCCTCTGAGAGCCATCTATAAAGATACAGAGAGAAACGAAGCAATCCTTGTCCTTGAGAAATTAATAGTTTACTGCTTACAGAGAAACTACATGGTGAAATATTTTAAAATAGCTCATGATATGTTGTATGATATTATGTTTGCTATACAAAAAGAACAAGGTTGAATACCTAAGATCCAAGTTCTACTCCTGTCTCTGCCATCAAATAATAAGCTGAACGCTGGACAAGACAGTTTTGTGGAAGTTGTCTTATTCCCGAAATGAGGAGGTAAAATTAGTTAAATCTTAAAGCCTCTATGGCTCTAATATTCCATAGTTACATTTGTCAAAACAAAAGGTAGAAGGAAGTGTTTCAAACACAGACTTGAGAAAGATATAACCTCTATATGATATGAAGGGCTGAAACATATATGAAGAAATCAAGGAAGACTTCTTGAGGAAGGTGACATTTGAAGTAAGTTTAGAAGCACTCTTGGAGTCGAGGCTATTCCCAGGAGTTAACAGAGTAAGATAATAAAAGATCAAAGATGTTTAGGGGAATAGCATGTGATGTTATCTGGTTGCAGTCTAGCTATATTTTAGGAAATATCAAATTAACATCAGTATAAACCTCAACAGACAGGAGGGACAAGAAGCAGGTACAAATATCTAAGAATGACAAAAATAGTTCATCTAGGAGATAAGGGACAGGAACTAAGTCAGTGCAAATGGCAAGAACAGGATAAATGAAGACAGTTCTGGTTCATTAGAACTGCAACTCAACAAAAGTGTCCAAAAGAGTTATTCCAAACTATTCAGCCTGGTAACTTGAAGAAAAGTAAAGAAAGAGGAAACTGAAAACTGAAACAGAAGTATTTGGTAGTGACTAGAAGTAGATTTTTGTGGGACCACTTAGAATCTCACAAAGAGGAACTATGTTAAGACCAGAAATACATCAATTAAAAAAGTGAGCTATTCAACAGATAGGTTCCACTGGTCATAAAATAAAAGAATACAGGAGTCATAACAAGCCATCATCACTGCTGTTAAAATAACTCATAGAAAAATTGTGATGATTTAAGTCAATAACATCTAACAATCTCAGCTATAATTTGGAATTTAACTTATGTGCCAGGCACAACAGTTTATTTATTTTCTTTATTATTATCATTACTATACTTTAAATTCTGGGATACATGTGCAGAACATGCAGGTTTGTTACATAGGTATACACATGCCATGATGGTTTGCTGTACTCATCAACCCATCATCCACATTAGGTATTTCTCCTAATACCATCCCTCCCCTATCCCCCAACCCCCACAGGCCCTGGTGCGTGATGTTCCCCTCCCTGTGTCCATGTGTTCTCATTGTTCAACTCCCACTAGTGAGTGAGAACATGCAGTGTTTGGTTTTCTGTTCCTGTGTTAGTCTGTGGAGAATGATGGTTTCCAGCTTCATCCATGTCCTTGCAAAGGACGAACTTATCCTTTTTTATAGCTGCATAGTATTCTGTTGCATATATGTGCCACATTTTCTTTAACCAGTCTATCATTGATGGGCATTTGGGCTGGTTCCAAGTCTTTGCTATTGTGAGTAGTGCTGCAACAAACATATATGTGCATGTGTTTTTATAGCAGAATGATTTATAATCCTTTGGGTATATACCCAGTAAAGAGATTGCTGGGTCAAATGGTATTTGTAGTTCTAGATCCTTGAGGAATCCACACTGTCTTCCACAATGGTTGAACTAATTTACACTCCCACCAACAGCGTAAAAGCGTTCCTATTTCTCCACATCCTCCCCAGCATCTGTTGTCTTCTGACTTTCGTCTCTAAATTTATTTAATTCTCTTCTTTTTTTTTTTTCCTTTTTTTTTAGGCGGTGCTGAAGGAATGCTTTCCTGAATGATCGTCACTCTAACTGGCATGAGACAGTACCTCAATGTGGTTTTGATTTGCATTTTTCTAATGATCAGTGATGATGAGCTTTTTTTCACGTTTGTTGGTCACATAAATGTCTTCTTTTGAGAAGTATCTGTTCATATCCTTCACCAACTTTTTTTTTAATGGGATTTTTTCTTGTAAAATTGTTTAAATTCCTTGTAGATGCTGGATATTAGGCCTTTGTCAGATGGATAGATTGCAAAATTTTTCTCCCTTTCTGTAGGTTGCCTGTTCACTCTGATGACAGATTCTCCTTGCTGTGAAGAAGCTCTTTAATCAGATCCCATTTGTCAATTTTGGCTTTTGTTGCCATTGTTTTTAGTGTTTCAGTCATGAAGTCTTTGCTCATGCCTATATCCTCAATAGTATTGCCTCGGTTTTCTTCTAGGGATTTTATGATTTTAGGTCGTACATTTAAATCTTTAATCCATCTTGAGTTAACTTCTGTAAAAAGATGTAATAAAGGGATGTCCAGTTTCAGTTTTCTGCATATGGCTAGCCAGTTTTCTCAACACCATTTATTAAATACAGAATCCTTTATCCATTGCTTGTTGTTGTCAGGTTTGTCAAAGATCGGATGGTTGCAGATGTATGGCATTATTTCTGAGGCCTCTGTTCTGTTTCATTGGTCTATATATCTTTTTGTTACCAGTATCGTGCTGTTTTGGTTACCGTAACCTTGTGGTATATTTTGAAGTCAGGTAGCATGATGCCTCCAGCTTTGTTCTTTTTGCTTAGGATTGTCTTGGCAATATGAACTCTTTTGTGGTTCCATATGAAATTTAAAGTAGTTTTTTCTAATTCTGTGAAGAAAGTCAATGATAGCTTAATGGAGATAGCACTGAATCTATAAATTACTTAGGACAGTATGGCCATCTTCACACTATTGATTCTTCCTATTCATGAGTACGGAATGTTTTTCCATTTGTTTGTGTCCTCTCTTATTTCCTTGAGCACAGTCGTTTGTAGTTCTCCTTGAAAAGGTCTTTCACATTCCTTGTAAGTTGTATTTCTAGGTATTTTATTTTATTTGTAGCAACTGAGAATGGGAATTCAATCATGATTTGGCTTGTAGTTCTCCTTGAAAAGGTCTTTCACATTCCTTGTAAGTTGTATTTCTAGGTATTTTATTTGTAGCAACTGAGAATGGGAATTCAATCATGATTTGGCTTGTTTGTCTATCATTGGTATATTGGAATGCTTGTGATTTTTGTAGATTAATTTTGTATCCTGAGACTTCGCAGAAGTTGCTTATCAGCTTAAGGAGATTTGGGGCTGAGACGATGGGGTTTTCTAAATATACAATCATGTCATCTGCAAACAGAGACAAGTTGACTTCCTCTCTTCCTATATGAATACCCTTTATTTCTTTCTCTTGCCTGATTGCCCTGGCCAGACTTCCAACATTCTGTTGAATAGGAGCGATGAGAGAGGGCATCCTTGTTTTGTGCTGGTTTTCAAAGGGAATGCTTCCAGCTTTTGCCTATTCAGTATGATATTGGCTGTGGGTTTGCCATAAATAGCTCTTATTTTGAGATATGTTCCATCAATACCTAGTTTACTAAGAGTTTTTAGCACGAAGGGATGTTGAATTTTATTGAAGGACTTTTCTGCATCTATTGAGAAAATCATGTGGTTTTTATCATTGTTTCTGTTTATGTGATGGATTAGGTTTGTTGATTTGCATCTGTTGAATCAGCCTTTCATCCCAGGGATGAAGCCAACCTGATTGTGGTGGGTAAGCCTTTTGATATGCTGCTGGATTCAGTTTGCTAGTATTTTATTGAGGATTTTTACATCAATGTTCAACAGGGATGTTGGTCTGAAATTTTCATTTTTTGTTGTTGTGTCTCTGTCAGGTTTTGGTATCAGGATGATGCTGGCCTCATAAAATGAGTTAGGGAGGAGTCTTTCTTTCTATCGCTTAGAATAGTTTCAGAAGGAATGGTACCAGCTCCTCTTTGTACCTCTGGTAGGATTTGGCTGTGAATCCATCTGGTCCCGGGTAGTTTTTGGTTGGTAGGCTCTTTATTACTGGCTCAATTTCAGAACGTTATTGGTCTATTCAGGGATTCGACTTCTTCCTGGTTTAGTCTTGGGAGGTGTATGTGTCCAGGAATTTATCCATTTCTTCTAGATTTTCTAGTTTATTTGCATAGAAGAGTTTATAGTATTCTCTGATGGTAGTTTTTATTTCTGTGGGATCAGTGCTGATATCTTTTTTTTACTGTGTCTATTTGAATCTTCTCTCTTTTCTTCTTTATTAGTCTGGCTAGCAGTCTAACTATTTTGTTAATCTTTTCAAAGAATCAGTACCTGGATTCATTTTTTTTTTGAAGGGTTTTTCGTGTCTCTATCTCCTTCAGTTCTGCTATGATCTTAGTTATTTCTTGTCTTCTGCTAGCTTTTGAATTTGTTTGCTCTTGCTTCTCTAGTTCTTTTAATAGTAATGTTAGGGTGTTGATTTTAGATCTTTCCCCTTCTCCTGTGGGCATTTAGTGCTATAAATTTCCCTCTAAACACTACTTTAGCTGTGTCCCAGAGATTCTGGTACATTGCATCTTTGTTTTCATTGGTTTTAAATAACTTATTTATTTCTGCCTTAATTTCGTTGTTTACCCAGTAGTCATTCAGGAGCAGGTTGTTCAGTTTCCATGCAGTTGAGCAGTTTTGAGAGTGTTTCTTAATCCTGAGTTCTAATTTGATGGTACTGTGGTCTGAGAGACTGTTTATGATTTCCATTTTTTTTGCATGCAGAAGTGTTTTACTGCTAATTATGTGGTTGATTTTAGAAGAAGTGTGATATGCTGTTGAGAAGAATGTATCCTCTGTTGATTGATGGTGAAGAGTTCTGTAGATGTCTATTAGGTCTGCTTGGTCCAGACCTGAGTTCAAGTCCTGAATATCCTTGTTAATTTTCCGTCTTGTTGATCTAATATTGACAGTGGGGTATTAAAGTCTCCCACTATTATTGCATGGGAGTCTAAGTCTCTTTGTTGGTCTCTAGGAACTCGCTTTACGAACCTGGGTGCTCCTGTATTGGGTGCATATATATTTAGGATAGTTAGCTCTTCTTGTTGCACAGATCCCTTTATCATTATGAAATACCCTTGTCTTTTTTGATCTTTGTTGGTTTAGTCTGTTTTATCAAAAACTAGGATTGCAACCCCTGCTTTTTTTTTTTTTTTTTTTGCTTTCCATTTTACTTGGTAAATATTCCTCCATTCTTTTGAGTCTGTGTCTCTGCATGTGAGATGGGTCTCCTGAACACAGCATATGATGGGTCTTGACTTTATCCAATTTGCCACTCTGTGTCTTTTTCATTGGGGCATTTAGCTCATTTACATTTAAGGTTAATATTGCTATATGTGAATTTGATTCTGTCATCATGCTGCTAGCTGATTATTTTGCACATTAGTTGATGCAGTTCCTTCATAGTGTTGCTGGTCTTTATATTTCGGTGGTTTTTTTTGCAGTGGCTAGTACCAGTTTTTCCTTTCCATATTTAGTGCTCTTGTAAGGCAGGCCTGGTGGTGACAAAATCCCTCAGTATTTGCTTGTCTGTAAAGGATTTCATTTCTCCTTCACTTATGAAGCTTAGTTTGGCTGGATATGAATTCTGGGTTGAAA
>CAUYQU010020265.1:0-104654 GCA_963574635.1 Cheracebus regulus | reverse complement strand
GGTTGGGTGCTTATTTCCCTTGGTCCGTATTTCGCACCAACCCACCCAAATAAACTCAAAAACATAATTAAAAAAAAAAAAAAAAAAAAAAAAAAAAAAAAAAAAAAAAGAACTCCCAGTCATGCTTCCTGTTAAGCCTGCACAAGAAGTCAACTAAATTTTTTTTTTTTTTTTCAAAAATTTCCCAGTCTCAGGTAGTTCTTTACAGCAGTGATGAAATGGAATAATCCAGAAATTTGGTACCAGGAGAGTGGGGAACTGTTACAAAGATAACTGAAAATGTGAAAGCAACTTTAGAACTGGTTATCAAGCAGAGGTTGGAACAGTTTGGAGGGCTCAGAAGAAGACAGGAAGATGTAGGAATGTTTGGAACTTCCTAGAGATTTTTTGAATAGTTTTAACCAAAATGCTAATAGTGATATGGACAAGAAAGTCCAGGCTGAGATGTTCTCAGGTGGAGATGAAGAACTTATTGGGAACTGGGGTAAATGTTACTCTTGCTATGCTTTAGGAAGAGACTGGTGACATTGTGCCCCAGCTCTAGGGATCTGTGAAACTTTGAACTTCAGAGAGTTGATTTAGTGTAACTGGCAGAAGAAATTTTTAAGTAGCAAAGCATTCAAGAAGTGGCCTGGCTGCTTGTAACTGTGTAGAGTCATATGCATTTACAAAGAGATGGTCTGAAATTGGAACTTATATTTAAAAGGTAGGCAGAGCATGAAGGGTTGGAAAATTTGCAGCCTGACCATATGGTAGAGAAGAAAACAACATTTTAAGGGGAGAAATTAAAGCTGGCTGCAGAAATTTGCATAAGTAAAAAGGAGCCAAATGTTAATAGCCAAGACAATGGGGAAAATACCCCCCAGTGCATGTTACAGACCTGTGTGACAGCCCCTCCCATCCCAGTCCTGGAGGCCTAAGAGGAAAACATGGTTTTGTAGGCTAGGCTCAGGGCTCTGCTGCCCTTTGCAGCCTTGGGACATAGTGCCCTGTTTCCCAGCTGCTCCAGTTCAAGTCATGGCTAAAAGGGGCCAGGGTACAGCTCAGGCCATTGCTTCAGAGGGTGCAAGTCCCACAAGCCTTGGTGGTTTCCATGCGATATTGGGCCTGTGGGAAAAGGTTGAGGTTTAGGAACCTCCACCTAGATTTCAGAGGATTTATGGAAACAAATGGATGTACAGGTAGAAGTCTGCTGCAGAGCCCTCATGGAGAGCCTGTACAGGGGCAGTACAGAGGGGATATGTAAGGTTGGAGCTCCCACACAGAGTCTTCACTAGGGCACTGCCTAGTTGAGCTGTGAGAAGAAAGTCACCATCCTACAGACCCCAGAATGATAGATTCAACAACAGCTTGCACCATACACCTAGAAAAGCTGCAGGCACTCAATGACAGCCTCTGAAAGCAGCCAAGGGGCCTATACCCTGTAGAACCACAGGGGTCAAGATGCTCAAGGCCTTGGGAGCCCATCCCTGGCACCAATGTGGTCTTGATGTGAGACATGGAGTCAAAGGAGATTATTTTGGAACTTTAAGATTTCAAGACTGCCCTGCTGGGTTTCAGACTTACATAGCGCCTGTAGCCCCTTTATTTTGGCCATTTCCTTACATTTTGAATGGGAGTATTTACCCAATGCCTGTACTCCCATTGTATTTGGAAGTAACTAAGTATGTCCCTTTTGTCTATGAGCCTGTTTTTGATTTTATGGGCTCTTAGACAGAAGGCACATATTTTGTCTCAGGTGAGACTTTGGATTGTGGACTTCTGAGTTAATGCTGGAACGAATTAAAACTTTGGGGGACTGTTGGAAAGGCATGATTGGTTTTGAAATTTGAGAAGGATGTGAGATTTGGGAGGGGCCAGGGTAGAATGATATGACTTTTCTCTGTGTCCCCACTCAAATCTCATCTCAAATTGTAATCCCCATGTGTTCAGGGAGGGACCAGGTGGGAGGTAATTGAATCATGGGGGTGGACTTCCACCTTGCTATTCTTGTGATAGTGAGTGAGTTCTCATAAGATCTGGTTGTTTGAAAGTGTGCAGCACGTCCCCTTTGACTCACTCTCCTGCTCTGCCATGGGAAGATGTACCTTGCTTCCCCTTCCGCTTCTGCCATAATTATAAGTTTCTTGAGGCCTCCCAGTCATGCTTCCTATTAAGCCTGCATAACTGTGAGTCAATTAAATATCTTTTCTTCATGAATTACCCAGTCTCAGGTAGTTCTCCATAGTAGTGTGAAAATGAATTAATATACTGGGGCACTGTGAATTTCCTGAATTTCAATGTTGGCCTGTTTAACTAGGTTGGGGAAGTTCTTCTGGATGATATCCTGAAATATATTTTACAAATTGGTTTCATTTTCCCCATCTCTTTCAGGTACCTTTGGTATCTTTTCAGACTCCCATATTTCTTGGAGATTTTGCTCATGCCTTTTGATTCTTTTTTTTTTTCTATTCTTGTCTGCCTGTTTTATTTCAGAAACACAGTCTTTAAGCTCTGAGAGTCTTTACTCCACTTGGTTTGTTTTTCTTTAATACTTGTGACTGCATTGTGATGTTCTTGTAGTGTGTTTTTCAGCTCTATTGGGTCAGTTATGTTCCTCTCTATACTGGCTGCTTTTTCTGTCAGATTGTGTATTGTTTTACCATGATTCTTAGCTTCTTTGTATTGAGTTACAACATGCTCCTTTAACTCAGCAAAGTTTGTTTTTATCCACATTCTGCAGCCCACTTCTGTCTATTCAGCCATCTCAGCCTCAGCCTAGTTCTGAATCCTTGCTGGAGAGGTGTTGCAGTCATTTGGAGGAAAGGGGGCACTCTGCTGAACATTGAGATGGAAAAATCAAAACCATGTTCTGGGAATGGCAAGTAGGGTTTAAGCTTAGCTGGAGCATAAGATTTGTGGAGAAAGAGATTTAGAATATTAGGTAGAAAAGACATGTTGAGGCGAAATTGTAGAGTCTTGGAAAAGCAGGATGGGGATGTATCACTTGATTTGGGAGGACAGCTAAAAGACACTAATGAGTTTTGAGCTGAGGAATGACATGGAACAAAGCTGTGCTATAGACAGGTCACACTGGTGAAGGATGGATTGAAAGATGAAGGAGCAAGATGGGAGGCAAGGAGTCAGGTAGGAGGCAGCATGGTGTTGTTGCTGAGAGCAGTGAGTCCACATCCAGGCTGTCTGGGCTTAAACCTGGACTTGTGCCACTTATATAGATGAATAACTTTAGAAAATGTCTTTATTTTTCTGAGCTTTTGATACTTTGTAAGTAATATGTACTGATGAATGTGTTAAGAGTATTAGATCAGCCATTATCCATAGTGTGCTTAGAAAAATACCTTGCATGCAATGCTATGCAACTGTTTGCTTGTGCAGTGAAGGTGGGAAAACACTAGAGAAAAATTCCAAATCAACACTTTCTTCTTTCCTTGACCCACCTTGAAATTAGAGTTTTTCATTTAATAACTTCTGTGGTTTCTACTACATTTATATCTCAGGCCTACTTTTGTAAACAATTAGATTTTCACTCAGCTGCCTCACTCTGCCCTTTCTGACCCTGCCAAAAGAAACCAAAACACCCCACCAGTATTCAGAATGCCAACAAGCAATCAATAAATCCTTTGCTTCTAAAAGATGCAGCTGTTCTAAAAGTTTACATCTGGACTAAGTAAGGTATGTAAATAGAAAGTCAGAACGATGTTGAAAATCTCATTTTTCTGCATTCAACTTAACAACCAGACTGTAATGAACCAAAACACCACAAAGTCTGTAGAAATATAAATACACACATAGTGCATGCAAGACAAGCTCACAGGGGCAATATTATTGTGATTAAAATATGGCTAGGTTGAATTTCTTCACTAAGTTTTCAAAGGCATACAGAATTATGTTTTTATGTATCCAATGCTGTATTCAATGCTGCTTGGTGGATGGTATTTGGACTCAGTTTGGGCTAGTCTATGTTTTGGACGAATTATGCAAAATCCCTAAATCATATGTTTTGTAAACATAAGAAAGGAAGTGATTCCAGTGGATAGGAACAGTTGTTCCAAATTGGAAAAATGGAAAATCAGGGCCAGATGGAAGTGTATTGGAAGGCTTAAAAGCAATAGCATTGTGAACAGTGAGCATGTATCCCTCTTATGCCTTGAAGTGAAGGAAGCCTTATTACCGATTCCTGGGCCCTGATGTAGTGGCCATTTTTTTGTTCCCTCATTTATTCATTATTTCATCAAATTTTTATTACTGAGAACTGACTGTGTGCCTTGTGCTGGGATTTCTCAGGAAACCCATATTCTGGTGAATTACAGGAAGATGCAGTTAGAAGGAGCCTTTGGTTATATAATTGCACTCCAGGACTTCATGGATGGGGAAATTAAGACCTAACTCCAGTAAATCATATTGTCAGGAATAGGCTTCAAGTTCCCTGACTGCATTCCGGTACCCTATTTGCCACCAACATGAGCACTTGAGGGAGACCCTTGGGCATTCCTTAAATTGCTCATTGTGCAAAGGTAGAACAAATGAGAGGCCAGATAAGCCACTGAAGATGATCAATGTGTCACAACTATGTCTTCTCTGGGGAACAGGATCACTTTTGCTGCCCTTCATATAGCATGCATTGCGTTGCTCATGTGTTTCTTGGTAGTAAGTGGGAGACAAAGAATTAGGATCGTGGTTCTGTCACATCTGATATCTTCACCCATTATAGCTAACAGATAAGAAAACAAAGAACTTTGTGTGCGAAGAGATCTAGATTCCAATCCCCCTTTTAGCAGTTTTTAGCTGTTTGTAATTACCTCCCCTTTCCCTTGCCAAGTAGCAGGTTTTTAATTGTGTGTGCTAATATTTATTACTGCAGTACCATTGCTGTGATGTACTAGGGGGTAAGATGTTGAGTGCACTGCACACTGCGTATGGTAAGGCCAATAAATGGTAGTTAGCATGGTCATTTGTCTCTGTAAGCAGTGAAATGTTAAACAAATGGTAGTAATGTATTACTACTGTACACATTAGAGTACATCGCAGCCCCTGCCATCCAGCAGGTGAGGCTGACAAATGCATAAATAGCTTTACTACAAAGTGGATTATAATAAGCATTTTAATAAAAGTACCAACTGTCTTGGAATAAAGGAGCAAGGGAGGCTAATTTAACTTTCTCTTAGTCCCCAATCATGGTCTATTTCCTGTTGAAGATGGAATTGAGTAAGTGTTCTCAATGAAAAAACAAAGTCATTTAGTGAGTTGAATGTGAGAATTTATTTTAGGCAAAGTGAACAGTATGGAAAGAGGTTCAATAAAAATTGAATCTTTTTTCTCTACTCTAAAATTGTTAATATGATAATGTCTGCTATCCTGAGCTAAGGGAGCCAGAGAAAATAATACCTTTTTATTGAAATTTAAATTGGTTGAAGAGGGACAAAGAAATCAGTGTGTGAGATGTGACGTCCACAGCTGAAAACAGGCACCTGGAAATTCAGAGGTGCAACGTTTTATGATGTTGCTACCTCTGATAAAAAGAGCAGGGAATAAACAATATGGAATGTCGATGTTATAAAACATTCCATGTGAACTAACATCAATAGCGATGAATAGGGCTTTAACGTAATTAATGTCAACCTGTCTCTGGGCTGTCTTTTATCATAGAACAGACAAAAGCAATTCAATAGGCTTTTCCCAAGCAGACCCACACAATCTTAATTAATGGGTTAATGATTTCAGCAAGAACAAAAAGGAGTGTAGTATAAAGCTCTATAAATGGCTTAGAAGCTGGATTCTAAATTTAAGAAAGATATTTTAATGTAACTGGCTGATATGGTTTGGATGTTTGTCCACCCAAAGCTCATATTGAAATGTACTCTCCCAAGTAGGAGGTGGAGATTGGTGGGAGGTGTTTGGACCATGGGGGCAGGCCCCCTGTGAATGGCTTGGCGCTATCTGCTGGATGATGAGAGAGTTCTCACTCTAGTGGTTCCCATGAGATCTGGTTGTTTATTGGTGTGGTCCTCCCACAGCTCTCTCTCTTGCTCTTGCTCTGATCATGTGATATGATGGCTCCCATTGCCTCTGGCCATGACTGGAAGCTTCCTGAGGCCTCACTATAAGCGGATATCAGCATCAGCATCATGCTTCCTGTATAGCCTGCAGAACCGTGAGCCAGTTAAACCTCTTTTCTTTATAAATTACTCAGCCTCAGGTATTTCTTTATAGCAACACAAGGACAAACTGCATCAGGGAGTAGAAAACAGAGGTGTTTTGTCTCTTTTCCTGTGCTCTTTTGTCTGAACATTTCTGATGTTTTTTTGTGCTTCTTGTGACTGGAAAGGGAGTCATAGAACTGGGTTTGAGTCTTGAATTTCATTCTCTAGTTGTGGGCAATTTTATTTCATGATCTACTTCAATTTCTCCATCACAAAATAAGGAAATTGTGTGAAATGAATACTGGGGTTTCAGAGGAGATTTGCCAGAATTAACAAAAGACATAAACAAAAGTGAAAAACAACACCCAGATAAATTTAAATTCAAGCTTACATGGGCATCTTGTATTTTTTCTAGCAATACTATACTCATTTCTCCAATAAATTTTAAATAGCTTCTAAAATCAAGAATTAAAATATCAGCTTCTTTCTTTTTTCTAATTAATCTGCATTAGATAATTCACTTTTCAATTCTTCCAACTATTATTCCCAATTAAATTTACTAAAAATAAAATCCAGGCAATCATCCTACAGGGGAAGAAGTGAATAGAGTTGTTAAAAGTGTTATTCTAATCTCCCTACCTTGGGGAGTGTACCACATATCCTAGAAGTATGAAGAAGAGTTGCTGAAGTGTTACCCCAGTCACCTACCCTGAGGAGTGGAGTATACAACCTGTCCTGTAAGTATGAGGAAGGGGTCATGGCAGATCACTACATGTCATGCTTCTTAACTCATTTAACTCACCCTTCAATCCTATGAATTAGCTTTCATTATCGTTACTATCCCATTTTACAGATGAGGAGACAGACATATAAATGAGGTGTCATTTGTCTAAGATCACATAGCCAGTAAAAGACAAAGCCAGCACCTTAAACCAGACTATCTGTCTTCAGTGTCTGTGCCCTGTTACTTACCTGAGAAAATATTCAATAAAAAATTTAAAAGGGCCAGGCATGCTGGCTGATACCTGTAATCCCAGCAATTTGGAATGCTGAATCGGGTGTATTGCTTAAGTTCAGGAGATCTCAAGATATTTGAGACCAGTCTGGCCAACATGGAGAAACCCCATATCTACTAAAAATACAAAAAAAAAAATAAAAAAATCCAGATGTCTATAATTGGGATAATTATCCAGATGCCTATATCCAGGTGCCTATAATTATCCAGGTGCCTATAATCCCAGCTGCTTGGGAGGCTGAAGCAGGAGAATCACTTGAACCTGGGGAGTGGAGGTTGCAGTCAGCTGAGACAGTGCCACTGCACTTTAGCCTGGGTGACAGAGTAAGACTCCGTATTAAAAAAAAAAAAAAATTAAAAGGGATGCTAAAGACTGTGTAAAGCTGAAAAGTGAACAAGACAATTCTATTTACCTTATAGGATCTATGGTACCAGTACACATGCTATATGTATGAGTGGTGTTACATATATTTATACATTTATATTAAGCCTATTTTATAGAGATATGAATATCTCTGGAAGTCAAGACAAGCAAGATTGTGGGGTAGGTTAATATTTTCTTTAGTGTCTTTCTCTTTGTATTCCTTAACATTGTTGGCTTTTCTTTGTTGTGGCTGTCACAGAAAGACCAATACATCATTTAGCAAACTTTTTGCTGAGTGAATATTGTGTTCCAAGCACTGTTTTAGGTCCACAAAATACAAATATGTATAGGACAGGTTCTTTAATAATACTATTGGTGATTGACTCTGTGGAAGAGTGGTTGAGATGAAGAGAGGAAATATTAGGCAACCTTTATTTGGGAAGTAGGAAGGCAAAGAGTGCGTGTAACATATTAAAAAGTGTCTTCTAAACAAAGATGTTGTTTTAAAGCACTCTTGGAAAAATTGTGTCAACAAGGAAAGTAGCAATTAGAATAAGATAAATAAACAATAATAAGAAGAAACTAATAGAGTTTGGGAAATAAGGTATAGCAGTTAGAATTTAGGACCAGTTAGGTATAAAACTGACCCAAAGTAACAGTTGTTTAGAAAAAATGTGGTAGGTAGAATAAAACCCCCTTACCCTAAGTATGTCTACATCCTAATATCTGGAACCCATAACTAGGTTACCTTACATAGCCAAAGAGGCTTTGCAGATGTGATTGAGTTGAAGATTTTTAAGACAAAGAAATTACCATGAACTATTTGAATGGGCCCAATGTAATCACAAGAGTCTTTATATAAGAGAGCAAGGAGGCGCAGGGTCAGAAAAGAAGAGGTGACGACTGAAGCAGAGGTTGCTGTGATGCAAGGAAGAGGCCATGACCTAAGGAATGCAGGTGGCCTCTCTGCGCTGGAAAAAGCAAGAAAACAGATTCTTCCCTGGGCCTCTGGAAAGAATGCAGTCCTGCCTGCACCTTGAATTTTGAACTTCTGAACTCCAAAACTGTATGAAAATAAATTCAAGTTGTTTTAAGCTACTAATATTGTGGCAATTTGTTACAGGAGCAACAGAAAAGGAATATACTAATATGTAATACACTAGATAAATTATTTCTCTTTCACATATGAATCAATTGATAAGCAGTCCTGGGATGCTGTGAGAGTTTTTCTCCACCAGTTGCCAATAATTTTGGCTGTTTAGGTCTTATTAATCTCCCCTCTTAAAGGTGGAACTTTCATGTGAAAGGTGTAACTTTCACAACCACACCCATGATTCATACAGCTAGATGGAAGAAAAAGAAAGATAATGTCTCTTTAGGAAATGTTTCAAAAATCACACACAGTACTTCTCACATATTTTTGACCAGAACTTTGATCACACACCATGCTGTAAGTGAGGCTGGGAAATTTAGTCTTTTGGCAGCTAAACTAAAAGCCAGGTTCTCTATTATTACAAAAAAAAGGGAGACTGCCTATTGAGACCAACTAAACAAAGAGTCATCAGTCCCTCTTTTTTTTTTTTTTTTCTTAAATGAAATGAGACAGGGTCTGACACTTTCACCCAGGCCAGAGTACACTGGTGTGATCTTGGCTCACTGCAACTTCTGCCTTTCAGGCTCAAACGATCCTTCTGCTTCAGCCTCCTAAGTCGCTGGGACAACAGGTGTCACCATGCTCGGCTAATTTTTGTATTTTTTGTAAAGATGGGGTTTTGTCATGTTTTCTGGGTAGGTCTTGAACACCTGAGCTCAAGCAATCTGCCCTCCTCAGCCTCCCAACGTGCTGGGATTATAGATATGAGCCACTGCACATGAACTAATCCTCTTAATAAAAGAAAAAAGGCATATAGTAATTTATGCCATAAATTATTAGTGATACCAACAAGGCTTGTAGAGGGCTAAGAGAGCTAAAAAGTACATGGAAGCATTGTCTGCTAGAAGAAAAGAAATAGATATTAACTTTTTAAATGATGATAGTTTAAGTGTAGTTATATGTCTTAATATCCTAAGAATAACTCCAGGATATTACAAATACAATGCATAACTTCTAAGCAACTAGAAGGAAATTTGATCCATCTAATGAAAGTTGAGAGGAAAAAAGGGTACAAATAGAAGTTTTGTAAATGGAGACACAAAATGTGGTAGAAGTAATTTCTAACAAAGGAGGAATTACAATGAATATAAATAAATTATCTCACCAATCAAAAGCAGATCCTTTCAGACTGGATTAAAAACAAGATCCACACTTATGTTATCTTCATAAACTGCATTTTAAAAAAGCTTACAGAAAGATTAAGAATAGCGACATAAAATGATATTAGACAAATATCAGATAGTAGATTAAAATAACAATTTCAAAATTGGCTCCATTAGAAATGGAGATAAGTTATCATTGTCAAAAATCATAGATTCAATATACTGGCAACATAAGCACTATATCAATGTATGTTATGTTTTAAATACGTAAAGCAATAATGACAGAACTGTGGTGAAATAAAGGCAAATCAATAGCTGAGTTAGAGAATCCTTAAAAATTGTTAGTTTAAACAGATCAAAAAAAAAGCAAGAACATAAAAGATGTAAACAAGAGCATTTAGAAGGAAATCTGGTGCTTTAAATGCACCTATAAGAATAATAATAAAATACCGTTTCCACTGAAGAAGCTAAGGTGAAAGCTCTCTACAACAATTACACAACACTGATGAAAGAAATCAGAGATGATACAAATGGAAAAACATTCCATGTATGATAAGAATCAATATTGTTAAAATGGTTATACTTCTCAAAGCAATTTATAGATTCAATGCTATTTCTATCAAACTACCAATATCATTTTTCACAGAATTAGAAAAAAGACTATTCCAAAATTTATGTGGAACCAAAAAAGAGCCTGAATAGACAAAGCAATCCTAAGAAAAAAGAACAAAGCTGGAGGTATCACACTACTCAACCTCAAACTATATTACAAGGCTTTAGTAACCAAACAGCATGATATTGGTATAAAAACAGACACATAGACCAATGGAACAGGTTTGAGAACCCAGAAATAAAGCCACACACTTACAACAATATGATATTTGACATATGTCAACATAAGTCAACAATAACAAGCAATGAGGAAAAGACTCTTTAGTAAATTGTACTAGGATAACTGATTAGTCATATGCAGAAGATTGAAACTGAACCCCTACCTTTCACCATATACAAAAATTAACTCAAGATAGATGAAAGACTTAAATGTAAGACCTCAAACTATAAAAACCTAGACATGAACCTAGAAAATATCATTCTGCACATCACCTTGACAAATAATTTATGACTAAATCCCCAAAAGCAATTGCGACAAAAACAAAAATTGACAAATGTGACCTAATTAAACTAAAGAGCTTCTGCACAGCAAAAGAAACTGTCAATAAACAGACAACATACAGAATGAGATAAAATATTGGCAAAGTATGCATCTGACATATGTCTACTATCTAGAATGTATAAGGAACTCAATCTCACAAGTCAAAACCAAATAATCCCATTAAAAATGGGCAAAAGATATAAATAGACACTTTTCAAAAGAAGACATACATAAATCTATAAACAAGTTCAACATCACTATTCAGTAGAGTGAATAAAAAACTACAATGAGATGCCAACTCATACCAGTCAGAATGGCTAATTATTAAAAAGTCAAAAAATAACAGATGTTGGAGAAGTTGCAGAGAAAAGGAAACACGTATACACTGTTAGTGGGAATGTAAAATTAGTGCATGTAGTATGGAAATTAGTTTTGCGATTTCTCAAAGAACTTAAAATGGAACTACCATTCTATCCAGCAATCTCCTTACTGGGTCTATGCCCAGATGAAAATAAATTGTTCTACCAAAAAGATAAATGCACTTATATGTTCATCAAAGCACTATTCACAATAGCAAAGATATGGAATCAATCTAGATGTCCATCACTAGTGGACTGGATAAAGAAAATATGGTACATAAACACCATGGAGTACTATACATCCATGAAAAAGAAAATCTTGTCCTTTGCAGCAACACGGATGGTCATTATCATAAGTGAATTAATGAAGGAACAGAAAAACAAATACTGCATGTTCTCACTAAATACTGAGTACACGCAGACACAAAGATGAGAACTAAATACTGAGTACATGCAGACTGTATGTTCTCACTAAATAGTGCATGTTCTCACTAAATACTGAGTACACACAGTATTTAGTTCTCACTAAATACTGAGTACATGCAGACGCAAAGATGAGAACTAAATACTGAGTACACGCAGACACAAAGATGAGAACAATAAACACTGGGGACCACTAGAGATGGGAGGGTAGAATGGGGGGAGGGTTGAGAAACTACTAGTATAAAACTAGTACTGAGCTCACTAGTTGGGTGACAGGATCATTTGTACACCAAATCTCAGTGACATGCTGAGTACTATGCTTGCTACTTGGGTAACAGGATTATTTGTACACTAAATATCAGTGGCATGCTATTTACACATGTAAGAAACCTGCACATGTACCCCATGAAACTAAAATAAAAATTAACCCCCCCCCAAAATGTGCAGAAAAAGTTAGAATGGACACTCATGAAGTTAAGATAAGTTGTGGGAGATAAAGAAGCTATAATTGTTTGTATATGTAAAAATATAAAAAGAGAAACAGTGTAATTCTATCTCAGACAAAAGAGGAAGAATAAAATATAAAGAGAATATAAAATTTATGAACTAAGAAATAACACTCTATACATGAGAACAGACAAGTTTGAAATCTTTGGAAAGATGAGTAACATATATGGGTATCAGTTAATACTGATAAAAAAAGTTGAAAATTAGCAAAATATAGAATAAAAAGGGTGATGTCAATTTAGATGTAATGCACGGATGTATAATTATATGTGTAATGAAGATTATAAAGACAGTAAATACTATTAATGAGGCCTATAAACTGATAAACCTAGATGAAACTGAATCATTTTTTAAAAAATTCCAGAATCAGCAGAAGAGGAAATAAAAAATTTAAAAATTCTAAAAATCATAAGAGAAACTGAAATAGTTATCAAAAAATTTCCATTCTTACTCCTACTCCTGCTCCATCAAAATCCCAAACCCGAAAGGTTTATAAGTGACTTCTAAAAAACAAAATAAAATTTTAAAAAACAATCCTTTCCTCATACAAGTTTTCCTAGATAATAGAATAATAGAAAAGGCCAAAGTGCCTTAATCATTCTTTGATACTCATGAAACACAAATTTTTTTACTTGATAAAAATATTGTCTATATAAATTATAGAAAAAATTATTTATAAATTTATACATAAAAATTCTAAGAAAATCATTAAATCACATACCAAAATTTTGAGAAAAGCCAAAACATCACGATGATCATGTATAATTTACCTCAGTAACACAAGGAGGATTTTATATCAGAAACTCTATCAATGTAATGGTATTAATTTACTAAGGAAACAAATCATATGCTTAGCTCAATAGAAGAAAAATTATTAAATAAAATTTAATTTCTGTTTATAATACAACTTTTTGCAAAATCAGGCATACCTGAGAACCTCATTAATTAGTTAAAGGCTATATATGAAAAACTTTCAGCAAGTATTTTTTAAAGAAGAAACTTAAGGAATATTTAATATTTGACAAGAAAGCATCAAGTCATCACTACTAGTTAACCTAGTACTAGAGGATATAACCAATATAACAAGACAAGAAATACAATAAGATATCACTACTGGAAGATGAAAGAGTTTCAGATGATTTAATCATTTGTGGAAACTAACAGTCTTCTACACTATTTGGTATAGAACTAGTAAGA
The DNA here is from genome assembly GCA_963574635.1 of Cheracebus regulus. NCBI lineage: Eukaryota > Metazoa > Chordata > Mammalia > Primates > Pitheciidae > Cheracebus > Cheracebus regulus. Next base: position 91,240 of record CAUYQU010020265.1, on the reverse strand, counting down.
ATAGTTCTGGATAAGACATATTAAAACAATCAACAAAATTCTCTAACAGTAGTAAATTAGTAAATATATCCATCATTTGTCATATGCCAGCAAAACTTTAAGATATAAATATATTAACTTAATAAGAAGTCTAAAAATTGTTTTGGAGAAATTACCATGTCTATCAAAAGGCATTTAAGATCTGAATGAACACAGAGATAAATCATGTTCATGGATGGGGCAATTTAACATTTTAAAGATGTCAAATTGTCCCAAATTAAATGAAAAATGCATAGAATTCCAATCAAAATTTATTCAGAGAAACTTGAAATATTAGGTCTAAAATATATTTTAAAAAACAAATGTCTGTAAGTAAGTGATAATTTTGGAAGAGCAAAAGGGAGTATGCTCCCTACTCCATATTATTATGTAACTATAAAAGAAAAAAAAATGGCCTGCCACATGAACAGACAAGTAAAACAATGGGACAGTTTAAAGAGCCATTAACAGTTCTATATGGAATATGGTATAACATTAAGGTGACGATTTTAATTTGCCTGTGAAAATTTTACTGTATTTATACCTATTGACCTAGCAAAATTAAAAATTATGTCCTCTTTTACTTTTCAGTTTGGAATATATTGTATGATGTCCTCATATATAATCAATTGATATAATAAATCAATGGAGGAAAGATAGACTTTTAAAAAGCATATAGTATTGGCAAAACTGGCTTGATAAGTAGAGAAAAGTGAAATTTGATAAAATTTTGAATTAAACATTAGTATATAAAATGTAAAGACAAACTGGTAAGAAAATATTTGAAAGCATCTTGGTGACTTTGGGGTGGGGAATTATTTCTGGAATAATACCCCCAAAGTTAAAAGTGTAATGGGAAAAAGGTGAATGGATCTGATACATAATAATCAGGAATTTCTGTTCATTGAAGGACACTGTAGATAAAGACAACAGATGGGAGACAGACTGGGGGAAGATAATTACAACATTTAAAACTGACAAGGGATTAATATCTAGAATAATTAAGCAATGACTGCAAATCAACAAGGAAAAGAGAGAAATTGTCCAAAGAAAAAAAAAATGAACAGACAATTCATAGAAGGGTAAACCCAAATTACTTACATCCTCATGAAAAGATCCCCAACATCATAAGTAATCAGAGAGCTATAAATTAAAACCACAATGACACTCATTTTACACCCATCAGGTTGGTAAAAATGAGAAAGTCAGATGGTATTACTGTTGGCACAGATGTGAGAAAATGAATTCTCATGCACTGCTGGTAGAAGTGGAAACTGGTGAGCCATTCGGCGGGCAATCTGTTGGAAGTATATACATATATATATAGCCCTTGACCCAAAAATTCCCCTAGGGGAACTTATGCAGGGTCATATGTGACATATACAAGGAATAGCTATCTAGATGTAATAGTATTACAGTTTGCATAGGGAGGTGTTGCTCTATGGAAATATTCAAAGAAATGGAGCACAGTGAAGCCAGAGCTGGCTCTCTGTAGGGTTATATTCTTTGCTGAATCTTCAGTAAGAAGAAAACAAAGGTTACTTCCATTCCACCCTAGTCCTAGGGTATTGTCAAGGCTCAGATACACCCTTGATCTGGTACTGTCCAAACTTTCAGGGCCCTGTTGTGAAATTTCCTGGGAAGTTAAATATATGAAAAGTGTTAGAAATTCAATGGAGCATTTTAAAAAGTAAAGATTACCATGAGATGAGGGCAATGTTTAGCCGAAAGGGGAAAATAATACAATTTAGGTATCAGTGACAGCTAAATAACAGAAATCCATGCCCTCACTGAGTGCAGACACTTAGAGGCTCCAACAGAAATTTGGAGACCTCTTTAGCTCTTTCCTTCTGGGTAGTGAAAAGAAAGCAATTCCATAAAGGAACATGACTGTGAAATTTTCTATTGAAAACAATTTTAGCAGAAGTCTAGTTTTGAAGATCAAATTAAGAGAGAGTATAAACTTGTTTTCCTATCATTTCCTGAAAGCCAGAAAAATAGGTGAAGCTTGTCCTGATTCAGATGGCACCTTGGAAAGGAGAACATTTTGACATCTTCTTCTCACTCCTAATTTTTTTTGACTTTTCAAAGAACAACAGAACATTAGAGCTAGAAGTAGCCTCTAAAGTTAACTAACACAACTCCAGTCTGCTATGGAACTACTCCTGCAAACATGCATTTCCTAATATATTAACCTCAAGAATCTATTGGAACCAGGCCATTGATCAATTACTTTCAGACACATTACTGCAACCTCAAGAGAGTCACGTAAGCTCTTTCTATAGAGCTATCACTGGAAAGCTACCTCCCTGACACCCTAAGGCCAGGTTATAACTCTTGGACCTAGCCTACCTCCACTAAACTCCAAAATTGGGGATTACATTTTTTATAAGTCTTGTCTTCTCTTGAATGGCCTCATTGTGGTATATGAAAGAAATGAATTTTAATGAAAGTGAATTAATTTTAATGAAAATTAAATAGACTTTTATTTCCCCATAGATATTTAAGAAAACAGCAAAATATTGAATTTCTGTCCCCTCTCTCACCATCCCCCTAGTTATTTTCAGGTATTCCCAGAGGTATACCTGATGGACAAATAAACCTCCTCAGTTTGGGTTGCCAAAGTGTTTGTTTCACTGGTACTTTCATCACTGTTGCTGCTGGTGGTGTTCCCCACGGATGGTGCAAAAGAGTTATACCAAGGATTCTGTCTTCTCTTGCTCTCAAAATACCATCTCAGGCCATTGCTTGGCTTCCTGCTGTGGCTAAGGCTCTTGGCATCTTTCAGTGGGAGCAGAATGCCATTCCGTCCACCATTAAGAGCACTGCTGCGTTTCCCTGCTAAGCTGGTATCACCCCTGATACTGGTGCTACTCTGCTCATATCTTCTGCAATGGGAGAAATCCCTTTCTCCCAACCTTGTACCATTGTCTGTTACACTGGTCCCACAGTGGTATGATCCTTTACTCTCAAAGTCTTAAAGAAACAATGGGTAAAACACTCTATCCAGGTTGTTTTCTTTCCCCATGATTTGGGCACAAGTCCCTAGGGACTGAGCCACGTGATGAGTCAAAGGGTGGTCCTCAGTGTTATCCTTCCTCTCTGCCCAGAGGCACTTTTCAGGCATCTCTGCATGGGCTTTGGCAGCTATTACTTAGACTGACTTATTTCCCAGGAGGCTCCTTGAGTTTGTTCAGCTCAGGTCGCCTCTCTACAGTCTTCTGATCTTTCCCTGCCTTGTTTCCATTTTAGGCTGAGAGCAGCTGCAGCTCGAACCAGGGTGCCTTTGCACTTTATCTGGATAACATCACACCTGTCGATCTGATGGAGGAAAACAGAATCAGGGAACTCTTGAAGCTCAGACCAGCCACAGCCATTTTAGGATGTCACTAGGCTCATCTACTTCCTCTTTCCTTATCTTCCCAATTCTCTGCTTCCTTCTTGCTAAGTTGGAAGGAGCCCACCTCCTCCTAGAAATAGGATCATTTCACAAGCTGGATTCTCACTTAGCATGGTCATTGCATTCCTGAAACTCACCTCTAGGCCCCAGATGACAAACTAAAGGTTGCTTGAATTATTCAAGTAATAGGAAAAATGTAGTATTGCAACTAAGAATTTGAACTTTGAAATGAGAGAGTCTCAGGTTCAAATCTTGACTCTTTCCCTTTCTGACTGTATGCTTTAGGCAGATTATTTAACAACTCCAAGCCTCAGTTTTCTTATTTGTAAAATGAGAATAACAATAGTGTGTACTTCACAGGATTATTGTGATGAAGTAAGCACTCCAAATGTGGGAGATATTATTGTTTCTAATTAGGGAGCAAAGCAAAACGGCACATGGGGCATGGGCAAGACATGCATGGCTTCACTCCTCAGCCCCCAGTGGGGAGGTGGAAGCAAGCTTCCTAGTCTTAGCCCTTTACTCAGATGCCAGCAATTTTCTGCCATGCTACCTAGTGATGGGGCCCTCTGGTGGCAGAAGAGAATGTAATTTCTTTTTGAGAGACCAGCTTGCTCTTAGATCTGCTTTCGAGTGGAGGTGAAGGGTTGGGGAAAACTCCAGCAGATTCTGAAACTGCCATGCAAAAAGGCCTCAGACTCACATGCTGAGCTGTCCCTGTTGCTGCAGAACTGTTTATTTCCTTAGTATGTTGAATGTAAAATATACAACTAGTCACAAATCCCGAGCCTCACCTAACAATTTGGATTCTGATATGAAAATCAGCTTCCCTACCTCCAGCCTCGGGATGCTTCTGTATTGTTAACTTTAGATGCTTGTTTCTGAACCAGTGGGGAGCTCTGTAAACACATATTGATGGGAATTGACCTATGTTCTTAAGGTTAAGTCCTTAAGAAGCCCGAAGCATTAAACAATGAAATAATGTCATCTTTAGAAACTTTAAAAAATCTGAAATTATAAAATAAATATGAAAAAGCCAAGGAAAGATAAACTTTTACCCATAATGACAACTTTAATGTCCTTTTTTGAACTATCAAGAATAAATTTCTTTTCCAATTTCACCTCTTTTGGTTAATTTTATTTTTCTAGTGTTTTACCTTGTGTTTTATCCCTCTTTGGGTCATCCAGATCTGCTAGGCATATAATAAGCTTTATGTCAGAGGTGAATAAAATAATGACAACATTTTCTATCTATAAGATGTTTAATAATTTATAGATTACTTAAGTATCTGTTATGTCTCAAAAATCTCATGCCAAAATTCCTAGTTCATTATGGATTTTCAAGAAATACTTTCTGAATGAAGAGCAAGGAGGAAGACACTGTATCTTCAGATGAACAAACAGAGTCCTGGAGAAGTTGTGTAGATCACTGGGCTAGCAGGGGTCAGAGTTGGCCCACCAACCCAGGTCTTCTGACTGCTTCTTTATATTGTATCTCAGCTGCTTGAGGCATACTTGATGACCCATCATGAAAATGAACTCAATCATGCTTGAAGAAAAGTATGCCACACAAAGAAACAATAGATTCTTTAGGCATTGAGATAAATCATCATATCACAACACGTAATCTGCTAAGGCTGGGAGGAACCTGATTTTATGGATGAGGAAACTGAAGTCCATAAGGAGGAAGAGCTACAAGCATGAGGCTGCAAGGTGGTTCACCACAAGAGCTGGAAACCCTGGTCTCAACTCAAAGACCTGCATAAAGGAGACAGCTGAAACAAGCTAGAGTAGGCCTGGTGCCTGTCACAATTTGTAACCAGAGACAATGACCACACTGTTCACCCATTGTTTATTCTCCAAATATTTTGCAAAGCAAAGGAGAACACTATCGCATCTACTAACTATAAGGCCTTTCTAATCTCACCTTGTTTCACAAGGTTGCAATTAAACGGGCCCTTTCAAAAAACAGAGGGAAAACTATATAGAGATTGAATCCAAACCAAAAGATAAATCGAAACCACAAAATACTGTCTTGAACGTAGGATCTCACGGTGCCTCAGTTTTAGTAAAAATAAAATCCTTTCTTTGGGGGAAACAACAGGATGGGATACAGACTGAAGAGCACAGTTTAAAGGTCATTGCAAAGACCCTGAGACTTGGGATTAGGAGTGTCAGATTGTGGAGATGCTTTCAACACTTCCACTGACTTTCTCTGTGACCTTGTGAAAGAAATTTTCTTTCTTAGCCTCAGTTTTTCCATTCACAAGAATGACAAGGTTGGAATGCATATCATACAGGCTCTTTATGGGATTTGACCTTTTGTGACATTAAGTGTTCCTTTATTTTTCATATTTTCACCCCTGATGGAAGAACAATTTGTTGACTTGCTTTGAGGCAGACTGTCATAAAAGCCAATCGTCTGCTGAACTCCATTACAATTTTTTGGGCGACAGCTGTCTTTGGAGACTGACTTGTATATATTGACAGCATGCCATTCACCACCTCAACTTAGGCGCTGCAATGGCACTGGAATTCTCTGACACCCACTCTTTTGAATTGAAGGAGGGCACGGTGACATTGGCATTTCTGCTTGGGGCTAGTGGTTGAATCACTCTTTAAAACTAGTAGTAGGGTTGTGATCCAAAGCTTATTGGAGCCAAAAGTTTCCACAAGGATGTCATTAAGAGAAGTGACTTTTATTCCCAGAGAAGAAAGCTGGGTCTCTCCAGATGATGAGGTCTGTGAATAATGAGTGCCATCTACAGCATTTGAGCAATACCCAGTAGTGGGACTAAGACAAATAGCTTCATTTTTTTCATGTCTTATTTTTCCATCTAATGATCCAGTATCAATGTTTTGCTGGGTGTCTGTGTCTCTTACAATAGTAGGCACAAGGTAGATATTCAGCAAATGCTTGATCAATAAATGAATATATAAATATTACTCTCTTAAATTAGTTCATCTCCTCAAAGAATAGTAGAGCGAGAGAGAGAAGACCTGCAAGTAAATAAATACAAGGCAAATTGTCAGAAAGAGACAAGATAAGTGTCGCAGGGACTCCAGAGCTAGAGAGGTTAGATGGAGCATCATGAAAAAGAAGAAAATATGGCCGGGTGTGGTGGCTCATGCCTGTAATCCTAGCACTTTGGGAGGCCGGGGTGGCTGGATCACCTGAGGTCAGCACTTTGAGGCCAACCTGGCCAACATGGTGAAACCCCATCTCTACTGACATATAAAAATTAGCCAGGTACGATGGTGGGTGCCTGTAATCCCAGCTACTAGGGAAGCGGAGGCAAGAGAATCTCTTGAACCTGGGAGGCAGAGGTTGCAGTGAGCTGAGATCGTGCCATTGCACCACTCTAGCCTGGGTGACAAGAACGAAACTCTGCCAAAAAAAAAAAAAAATCTGAACTGAGCTTTGAAGGACAGTTCTGTTTTTAAAATGTAAGAATGGCAAAGAATAGAAAGAGGTTACTAAGCTTCAGAAGAGCATAAGCAAGGGCCAAGGGGAACTATGTTGTACAGCAAAGAGCAATGGCTGAGGATGCATGAGGAAGGGAAGACATTTGAAAAAGGTAGTTGGTGGTCTTCTTGAGGAGAAATTTGAACGACAGAATTTTTGGACATTTATATAAAGTGAATAGCCACTGACTGTTTTTGAGAAAGGGAATGATATGATCAGAACAAAGGGGCAGAATTAATTTGTTTAAACCAATAACAGTATAATATGGAAGGGCCATAATATTAGCTTTTACTTCAAAGTAAAAGCTTTGTTTTTTGACAGTTTAATGTACATCCTGGGTGAAGAAAATGAACTTTTTCAGCCATCAGAGTATTCATTAATAGTCTTGGAAAATCATCAAACTGCTACCTTAGAAGATCTAATATATCCAGCATAAGCTGAGATGTACCCTTAGAGAGTTTATTTAACTGTGGCCTTCATGGGGTAGGTCTATTTTTAATCAATGCTCATATATATTTTTAACTTTATACTAAGATAAACATCTGGAATGGCAAACATGATATTTCACTCTTAAGAACACCAAAAGACTGCTCCAAAATGATGACCTTGTTTTGAGCATTAATACAATCTAATTGCTAGCTGCATAACACTCTATTGCAAAAATCCACTATACGCATCAATGTCCAGGTCCAGTTTTCTACTTCATCTGTACAAGTGAATGACTTCTTTGTTATTCAACAATCATGGAAAAGAAGATCAAGTCTCAAATTATGTATTTCTAAATAGTAAGATCAGAATTTATACATTTTGTGGACAAATGTAAGGGGAAAAGATGGCAGCTCTTGGAATTAGATGTTTGGACTTCATTTTGATGCTATCAATTATTAGCAGTTATCGGAAGAGGTTACTTGATCTCTCTAAACCTTAGCTTCTTAATCTGTAAAGTGGGAAAATGCCTGTACAGTGCAAAATATCTGAATAGTGCATGGAATGGAAGCTGGCACAGAATAACTATCTGCTAAATAGTAGCTATTTTAATCATTATTATTATTTTTTTTAATGGAGTTTCACTCTCGTTGCCCAGGCTGGAGTGCAATGGTATGATCTCGGCTCATTGCAACCTCTCCCTCCTGGGTTCAAGTGATTCTCCTGCCTCAGCTTCCTGAGTAGCTGGGATCACAGGCATGTGCCACCATGCCTGGCTAATTTTGTATTTTTAGCAGAGATGGGGTTTTTCCATGTTGGTCAGGCTGGTTTCGAACTCCTGACCTCAGGTGATCTGCCCGCCTCAGCCTCCCAAAGTGCTCCCAAAGTCCTGATTACAGGAGTAAGTCACCGCGCCCGGCATCATTATCATTCTTGCTAATATTACATATTTTTCCTAGGTTATGTATTTATACAGTAAGAAATTATTTATGTTATAACTGGCTCTTGGCTATATTTAGATCATAGCAACAAGGCCTGCAGTGGAGATGACAAGTGGGGGACTAACTGGGTTGGAGGCCGAGAAGTCTGCCTGCTGCAGAGGCTTGGCGTTTGGGCAGCTATGGTCTACATTCAAGGGTTCAGTATACACACCAAGGTCAGGTAGGGACTGGCACCAGAAAGGGAAGGATAAGTAAAAGGGTGCAAAAGAATAAGGGAAAACTACTTAGCAGATGTTATTCAAAGGGAAGAGTCAGGATCCTGAGTGCAGGGTCTCAGTTAAGGGCTACAGCTCCTGGAAATGAAACTGCAACTGCTCAGCACACTACTAAGGTTTTAACTATGAGACAGGATATTGGGACCAGGAAGTTGGAAAAAAATCAAGGAAAAGCCCAATTGAATCTTGGTATGGGCCAATGGTTCTTCCTGTGTACACTAAATTTCTAGGTCAATGACAGCAGGATTTAATTTCAGGGTTCAGAAATCTGGACAACATCTCTGTTGGTGGACAGAGATTGTTGGTAAACCCTCTGCTCCTCTTAGTTACTGAAGTAAGCACAGCCTGTGTGAACTTAGATCACAAAGACAGTTCAGTAAGACAGCTAATCAGATCTGCTTCTCAGGACAGTTGCAAAGATCCAGTGATTAAATATGTGGGACAGAGCTAATGGCTATTTCTTTGGGCAGCATCTAGGAAAATTTTTCTGGCTTGAGATACAGGGAATAATTATGCAGAGAATTCTTTAAGTCAAAACCCAGCAGAGAAATACAGTGAAAGGAGGATGATTCATCTGACAAACTAGAAAAAAATAAAAGATTGTATAACAGAAACATCACAACAGGGTTTTTAAGGCTTCTCTAAAAGATTTACTGGATTCTTTCTAAAAAAGTTTTAAGATTAAAGATATTTGCATTATACTTTTCCTGTAGTGGAAGTTGTCCAGGAAAGACACTTTTTATTTTATGGCTATTAGCCAACTCTTTCAACTGCCTTCCCCTAGCACCAATTCAGATGACCACCACTAAAAACTGATTTAAAGAACCACAAGAAACACGAGTCCTCACTGAATGGAGATGGGGAAGAGCAAGAATTTTGGAACCAGAAAAGCTTTGTTTAAGGCAATGAAATATCCTGGAATTCAAGCAGCTTTACTTTTTTCTCAAAATGCAGGTATAGCTCTTTCTGTCAAGGCCAATTAGATGGGGAGAAGGACGGTATAAAACTGTTGCCAAAGTAAGAGATGTATCATATATATTAGGAAAAAATATACAACAATTTTGTGATAATCTTAAATATGTACAGGCATAGCATGGAGCTACTGTTGATTTGCTTCCGTCCTATTGTCTAAAGCAGCATCACAATAAAGTGAATCACATAATTTTTTGGTTTCCTGGTGCATATAAAAGTTATTTTTACACTCTACTATGGTCTCTTAAGTGTACAATAGCATTATATTTAAAAAAAACCCCAATGTACATACCTTAATTTAAAATACTTTATTGCTAAAAAAATGTTAACAATCTTCTGAGCCTTAAGTGAGTTGTAATCTTTTTACTGGTGGAGAGTCTTGTCTCTGTGTTGATGGCTGATGACTGAATAGGGTGATGATTGCTGAAGGCCTGGAAGGCTGTGGCAATTTCTTATAATAAGACAGCAATAAAGTTTGCCACATCAGTTGACTCTTCTTTTCATGAAAGATTTCTCTTTAGCATGTGATGCTGTTGACGGCACTTTACCCACAGAAGAATTCTTAAAATTGGAGTCAATTATTGGAAACTCTGCTGTTTCTTTATCTTCTAAGTTTGTGTAATATTTTAATATTTTGCTGTCATTTCAACAGTGTTCACATCATTTTACCAGGAGTAGATTCCACTTAAAAAAAAACTTTCTTTGCTCATCTGTAAGAAGTAACTCCTCATCTGTTAAAATCTTATCATGATATCATGCAATTCAGTCATATCTTCAGGCTCCACTTCTCATTCTAGTTATCTTGCCAGTTGCAGCATATTTGCAGGCACTTTCTTTAGTGAAGTCTGGAACCCCTCAGTTATCTGTGAGTGCTGAAATTAACATCCTCCAAACTCCTGTTAATGTTGGTGTTTTGACTTCCTCCCATGAATCATGAATGTTCTTAATGACATCTAGAATAATGAATCCTTTCCAGGAAGTTTTCAGTTTACTTTACCCAGATCCAGCAGAAGAACCACTATTTATGGCAGCTATAGCCTTACGAAATATATTTCTCAAATAATAAGACTAGAAAGACAACATTATTCCTTGATCCATGGGCTGCAAAATGAATGTATGTTAACAGGCATGAAGACAACATGAACTTCTTGTGCAGCTCCATCAGGGCTCTTGGATGCCTAAGTGTACTGTCAGTGAGCAGTAATATTTCAAAAGAAATATATATATATATATTTTTTCTGAGCAGTAGGTCTTAAGAGTAGGTTTAAAATATTTGCTAAATCATGCTATAAAAATATGTGTTATCATTCAGGCATTGTTGTTCTGTTTAAAGAGCACAGTTTGAGTAGATTTAGCAAATTCTTAAGGGTCGTAAAATTCTCAAAAAAGTAAATGGATATTGACTGAAACCTAAAGTCACCAGCTGCATTAACCCCTAAAAGAAGAGTCGGCCTATCCTTTGATGCTTTGAAACCAGTCATTGACTCCTCCTCTTAGAAAGCCCTAGCTGGCATCTTTTTCCAATATAAGGCTGTTTTTTCCTACCTTGAAAATCTGGGCAACAGGAGGGGATCATGATGGACGGGAGGCAAGGCTAGATTGCGCCTCCAGACAGAGCAGCACGCAGAAGCTTGCGTTGTGAATTTTAGCTCCAGGTTGACTGCAAGAACAAACCAGCAATCCAAAGAGGACCCACAGACCCACTGAAGGAAGCAGACTGCTCTTGCAGGACCTGGGCGACACCCCAAATACTGTGAGTGCCCCAACTGCAGAAGAGGGAAATGGAGACCCTCCTCTCCTGAACACACACCCCCACTAGAGAAGCTGAAGATCTGTTTGCAGGAGAAGTTTCCAACTTTACCTGGAGCTGAGTCAAGTCAGAGATCCAAGTGAAATACAGGGGTAGAGAAACCAGGAGAAAGGCCCTGAGAGCTTGCTGAGTCCCCGAGGAGCCCATTCCTGCCTGGTGCCACAGGGATCCATAGGGAGGATGTCCAGAGGAACAGGGAGTAAAATTCCACAGGGAGAAGTAATTCTCTAGCTGAACTTTGTAACAACTTGAACAGGACAAGAAGCCTCCTGGCCAAAACTAGGGGGAGGGTGTGAATCAGGTGTAGACTTCACAGGCAGGGGAAGAACTAAAGCCCTTTTCTCTCTCTGCTGGGAGGTGGATAGCCTCAGGCAAGTTTTCAAGACCTTCTTGCCTTCTACTTGGAAATAGACTCAAGGCTGTTGGTTGGGGGTAGCAGGGGGTGGGGCATGGTGGGAATGAGATTGGCCCTTCAGTTTGCATGGGAACTGGGTGAGACCTGTGACTCCTGGCTTTCCCCAACCTTCCTGACAACCTTCATGACTCAGCAGAGGCAGCCATAGTCCTCCTAGGCACACAACTCCACTGACCTGGGAATCTCACCTCCATCCCCCACAACAGCAGCAGGAAGACCTGTCCAAGGAGAGTCTGAGCTTGGACCTGCCTAGCCCTGCCCCCATCTGATGATCCTTCCCTATCCACCCTGGTAGCTGAAGACAAATGGCATATAATCTTGGGAGTTCTAGGGTCCTCCCCACCGCTAGTCCCTCTCCATACTACTACAGTTGATGCTTTCTGGAAAGTGTCACCACCTGGCCTGGGGCCAACCAGTATCAAAATAGAACATTAAACCATAAGGTAGGGACCCTTATGGAGTCCATTGCACCTTCCACCACCTCCACTGGAAAAGGTGCTGGTATCCACAACTGAAAGACCCATAGACGGTTCACATCACAGAACTGTGCAGACAACCCCCAGTACCAGCCTGAAGCCTGGTAGACTCCCTGGATGGCTAGACCCAGAAGAGAGACAACAATCACTGCAGTTAGTCTCACAGGAAGCCACACCCATAGAAAAAGGGGGAGAGTACTACATCAAGGGAACACCCCATGGGACAAAAGAATCCGAACAAGCAGCCTTCAGCCTTAGACCTTCCCTCTTACAGAGACTACCCAAATGAGAAGGAACCAGAAAACCACCTTCGGTAATACGACAAAACAAGGCTCTTCAACACACCACAAAAATCATACTAGTTCATCAGCAGTGAATCCAAACCAAGAAGAAATCCCTGATTTACGTGAAAAAGAATTCGGGTCAGTTATTACTGTAATCGGGGAGGGACCAGAGAAAGGTGAAGCCCAGTGCAAGGAAATCCAAAAAAATGATACAAGAAGTGAAGGGAGAAATATTAATGGAAATAAGTAGCTAAAGAAAACACAATAAAAGACTCCGGAAACTTTGGACATACTTTCAGAAATGCATAAATGCTCTGGAAAGTCTCAGCAATAGAATTGAACAAGTAAAAGAAAGAAATTCAGAGCCCAAAGACAAGGTCTTCAAATTAACCCAATCCAACAAAGACAACAACAACAACAAAAGAATAAGAAAAATGCACAAAGCCTCCAAGAAGTCTGGGATTATGTTAAATGACAAAACCTAAGAATAATAAGTGTACCTGAGGAAGAAGAGAATTCTAAATGCCTAGAAAACATATTTGGGGGAATAATTGAAGAAACTTCCCTGGCCTTGCAAGAGACCTAGACCTCCAAATACAAGAAGCACAAAGAACACCTGGGAAATTCATCACAAAAAGTTCTTTGCCTAGGCACATTGTCATCAGATTATCCAAAGTTAAGACGAAGTTATCTTAAGAGCTCTGAGACAGAAGCATCAGGTAACCTGTAAAGGAAAACTTACCAGATTATCAGCAGATTTCTCAGCAGAAACCCTACAACCTAGAAGGGAATGGGGACCTATCTTCAGCTTCCTCTAACAAAACAATTATCCACCAAGAATTTTGTATCCAGTGAAACTAAGCATCATATATGAAGGAAAGATACAGTCATTTTCAGACAAACAAATGCTAAGAGAATTCGCCATTACTAAACCAGAATTTTAAGAACTGCTAACAGGAGCTCTAAATCTTCAAATAAATCCTGGAAATACATCAAAACAGACCCTCTTTAAAACAGAAATCACACAGAACCTATCAAACAAAAATACAAGTTAAAAAGCAAAGACAAAAATAAAAGCTAAAGTACAAAGGCAACAAGACCCTCCCAGTCTTGAAACTTGAGAAAATTATATTTGTCTTATCTGAGTTTCTTTCTCAGGAAACCAAGCATTAGGTCTCCTAGATAATATCAAGAAATTGAAACTTCCCAGATCACTGCATTCGGACAGAGATGCCAGACCCCGCACCTGTCATGATTGCCTAAGTGACCATCCACTTCCTGTTGGCCAACTCCTGCTCCTTGCTCCTCCCTAATTTCTGTTTTCTCATATGTGGTTACATTTCTTCTCTGCTATATAAACCCCTAATTTTAGTCTGCCAGGGGGATGGATTTGAGACTGATCTCCCATCTTGGCTGCAGTACCCAATTAAAGCCAATACTCATTGTCTCAGTGATTGGCTTTCTGTGTGGTGAGCAACAGGACCTAGACTGAACTCTGGCATTTTGGTAAGAGAGAGAGTTAGGGACTTGCCCTGGATTAGGCTTTGGTTTAAGGGAATGCTGTAGTTTGATCTTCTATACAGATCACTAAAACTTTGTATCTGCAATAAGGCTGTTTTGCTCTGTTCTTTTATTATTATTATTTATTATACTTTAAGTTTTGGGGTTCATGTGCAGAACGTGCAGGTTTGTTACTTAGGTATAGACATGCCTTGGTAGTTTGCTGCATCCATCCCACGTCATCTACATTAGGTATTTCTCCTCATGTTATCCCTCTCCAATCCTCCGACCCCCTGCTATCCCTCCCCTAGTTTCCCCACCCCTCAGCAAGCCCCAGTGTGTGATGTTCCCCTCCCTGTGTCCAGGTGTTCTTATTGTTCAGTGCCCACTTATGAGTGAGAACATGCGGTGTTTGGTTTTCTGTTCATGTGTCAGTTTGCTGAGAATGATGGTTTCCAGCTTCATCCATGTCCCTGCCAAGGATATAAACTCATCTTTTTTATGGCTACATAGTATTCCACAGTGTATATGTGCCACATTTTCCTTATCCAGTCTATCTTTTATGGACATTTGTGTTGGTTCCAAGTCTTTGTAAACAGTGCTGCAATAAACATACATGTGCATGTGTCTTTATAATAGAATGATTTATAATTCTTTGGGTATATACCCGATAATGGTATTGCTAGGTCAAATGGTATTTCTATTTCTGGATCCTTGAGGAATCGTCACAATGTCTTCCACAGTGGTTGAACTAATTTACACTCCCACCAACTTTCTTAACATTTGTGTATTCACTGAAGTAGCACTTTCAATTCCCTTCAAGAATTTTTCCTCTACATTCACAATTTGGCTAGCTGTTTGGGGCAAGACGCCCAGCTTTCAGCCTTTTTTGGTTTTCAACATGTCTTACTCACTAAGCTTAAACATTTGTAGCTTTTGATTTAAAATGAGAGACATGTGAGTATTCCTTTTACTTTAACGCTTAGAAGTCATTGTAGGATTATTTATTGGACTAATTTCAAAATTGTTGTTTCAAGGAGGAAAGAGTCCTAAGGAGACAGAGAGAGGAGGATGACCAGTTGGTAGAATAGTCGGAGTATACATATTTGTCAATTAAATTTGCCGTTTTATAAGAGCATGGTTTGTGGCACCCCAAAATAATTACAATATTCACATCAAAGATCACTGATTATAGGCTAGTCCCAGTGGCTTACATTTGTAATCCCAGCAACTGTGGAAGGCTGAGGTGGGATTACAAACATAAGCCACTGCATCTAGCCTGTAATCAATGATCTTTGATGTTAATATTGCAATTGTTTTGGGGTACCACAAACCGTGCTCATATAAAATGGCAAATTTAAATGGCAAACTCCTCAGGGCCAGGAGTTTGAAACCAGGCTGGGCAACAAAGCAAGACAATAGTGTCTCCACATTAAAAAAACAAAAAAAAACAAAAAAACCAGGTGTGGTGGTACCCATCTGTACTCCTATACTAGGGAGGCTGAGGTGATAGGATCACTTGAGCCCAGGGTAGATGTTATGGTGAGCTATGACTGCATGACTGCACACCAGCCTGGGTGACAGAGTGAAACCCTGTCTCTAAAACAAACCAACACAAATCTCTGATTATATATAACCATAACATAGAGGAGAATAATGGCATAATAAAGTTTAAAATATTTTGAGAATTACAAAAATGCGACACAGAGACATGAAGCAAGCATGTGCTGGTGGAAAGATGCATCAAGCAAGTCTGTTGACACCAGAGTTATCACAGACCTTCAGATTGTAAAAAAATGCACCATCCGCAAAGTGCAATGAAGTGCAGTAGAATGAGGTATGTGTGTACAATTTTCTCTAACTAAATTATCTGTTTGAATAAAATGCTACCTAGTATTTAGTGACAGAGTTTCTCTTGGCTAAATTAAAAGTTTTGTGTATGAACACTTAGGCCAGAAATAAGAGATCCTTTTCTAAGGTCCCCAGGTATTTAGAAGAGATCTCTTTATGCCCAGACTAAAAGTATTACTGTCTTTCTTCTAGTGTTATCTCTTATTTCTTCTTCTTTCCAAAGACCTTCTACTGTTCCTTGCTTAGGTTTTGGTCCTCAGAAGAAGACTCTGAGGAAAGAATCCATGTGAAATTGAATTATAAGGAAGTGTTCCCAGGAATAACTGGTAGAGCAATAGGGAAGTGGAACCATCAGAAAAGGAAGCCAAGTCAGAGTATGCTGTCAATCAGATGTCCCCAAGAGCCACTCAGGCTCTGATTCACAGGGAAGTTTTGGGAAGAGTGTAGGTAGTCCCAGAAAATTATCCCAACCAAGGTGCAGGGGAGCTAGAACATTTATATTCCTCGTTCATGAGTCATTTGCTAAAGGAAACTCTCCATCTCCTGAACATAGGGCAGGAGTGTGGATGGGAATATGCAAAGGATCAGGCACTTCTTACTCTCTGGCTGTGTAGGCAAATGGGTTCTGGCCATTTGAGAACAGTCCTCCCAACAAAGAGATGGCAGGTGCTAGTTGTCAGGAGTAAAATTCCACCCAAAGTGAGTGTTCATGAAATTGACAATGAGATCCAAGGGAATATGTGTGGAGTCTTGATATTGCCCCATACAGTTCCTTTTCAGGCACAGAGGGTAGAGTACCACATCCACTATGATCTGGCTCTAAAACCTTTCACTGCTCTGCTTGTCCCTTACCTTCCAGCCTCCTACTTTTGCATAAGCTGTTTCTTCTGCCTACAGTGGGCTTCTTCCCTTTCCATTTGCTCTTTCTTACTCTGCTTCAATGTCACCTCTTGTATGAGGACTTCCCCCATTGTCACTGTTTTTCCCTAGGGTTCCTCCAAGAGCAGTTAATGCCTACTTCCATTACTGGATTGTCAGAGGTATTCTTTCTTTATTATTTTTCCAAGACAGAGTCTCGCTCCATGGCCCAGGGTGGAGTATATGGCATGATCTTGGCTTACTGCAACTTTCGCCTCCTAAGTTCAAGCAAGTCTCATGCCTCAGCCTCCCAATTAGCTGGTACTACAGGCACGTGCCACCACGCCCAGTTAATTTTTGTATTTTCAGTAGAGATGGGGTTTCACCATGTTGGCCAGACTGATCTAGAACTCCTGACCTCAAGTGATCCACCCACCTTTGCCTCTCAAAGTGTTGGGATTATAGTCGTGAGCCACCATGCCCAGCCTATCAGAGGTATTTTTGCTGTTTATTTTCTCTGTCCCTTAATCGTGTGATTCCTTCCAGGCAGAGTACAAGACCCAATAAATTGGCCTCAGTAAATGCTGAATAAACGAATGAAAAGAATTTCAAGGCTCCCTACCAGTTGAAATAATCTCTCTCCCCATGATTATGCCATTTTCCTCTGAATCATAATTATTTATATGCATGTACTAATTCCCCTGCTGGTTTACAAGTTCCTTGAGATCAAGAATCATGTTAGATTCTCCATGAAAGTGTCTAGTACTTGAACATGGTAGGAGTTCAGAAAATGCTAACTGTAGTGGTTAAAAAAAATCTCTCAGTGCAGACAGATGAACAGATTGAATCCATGATACTGCAGCAGGGTGGGGTTTTCAGTTTTTACTCTTGTTCACACCTACTCCTTTGGGACTCCAATATCTTAGGCTACTAATCAAAATGATGGCTGGAGCTTTGAAAAGCCTCAATACTATGTGACTATTGAAGATAATATACATCCCCAAGTTTATAAGATTTTTTCTCCCACTGCACATCCAGTACTCTTCCAGCTGCATCTTGAACCCACTTCCCCCTGGGGATAATTTTTGAAGTGTAAAAATTAATCACTCTTGCTTCCCTCTTGAAGCATTGCTAAATTAATGGCTTGACATCACATCTATCATGCTTTCTCTAAGCTCTCTAGGGCCCATTAGGATTGGGGAGTTACTGGGAACACAGCACAGCCTGAGTGAGAAAATCTTCCTTGGGAATCAGTGAGTGAATTTAAAATTGTTTCATACATAGTGGCATTTGAGGCCCTGGGCTTATGACTGTGTGTTGCCAGCACATGATGTATGCTTCAGCCATGAGGTGCTTGCTCGTGTTTGCATTGGTGCACTATCTCTTCAGGTCTAAATCACCAAAGTAGAAAATATTTCCTCTGGGCTGTAACTTGAAAGAGAAGATTTTTAGATTGAAAATCATTTTGTAAACCTCCTGCAATTTTATTTTGTCTAGACACAAGGCAATAAAAGGAAGAAAAATCATAAGAGATGGTAATAAGAAGGCACGTGCAAGAGGATTTGATTCTTACAGAGCCCTGAGTTCTTTCTTTCCTTTTTTTTTTTTTTTTAACACATTCTGTGGCCTCTTTTCTACAACCCCATCACTTTCTAAAAATTCTTCAGACACTCTTCTGTTTTTGACTGCTGTCCCAGGAGAAAAGTGTTAATACATGTGAATAAACTTCATGTTGAAACAAAAACATTGAATAAAACACCAGAAAAAAATGACTCACTAATAGGAGACATATTGTGTGTATATATATTATATGTACATATATTGCGTGTATATATATTATATACTGTATGTTGTATATATATTATGTTGAATATTAACATGATAGTATGTGTATGTTAGGATTTTTTCTGGACCTCCACCATCTTCCTCTGCATAATGAGTTAACTGAAGCCAATTTGGACTGGCAGATCCACTACCTGTAGAGTGAGTTTTGTACTCATAGACTGTCAGTAAGAAAGGGGCCGTGGAGATCATCAATTATATCCCCAACCACACATCCCACTTAGGGATGTCCCAGTGATGACCAGTAGTTTAAGTATGTGCGTTAGAGCTGAAGTGTCAGCCTAGCACCCTGGGATCTTTTCATCACCCAAAGTTTTGCTCTCCTTAAAGCCAACTCTGACATGTTTATCAATAGATTGTTTCCTTTGCATTCAGGAGTATAACATTGGGACAAAGAAAATCTCCACCATTGTAGTTTGGCTTCAATTGACACACTGTTGAGTAATGGGCAGAAAGTAAAAACGTTAGTTGGTTTCTATAATATGACACCAAACATGCAACCTAATCAATTATTCTTTATTCTTTATAACTGTGTACCTACCTCTTTATAACTGTGTACGTACAAGCCATTGGATCAATGGATTCAGAAAGTCAAGGCACTGTTAGGATTAATATAGTCTCCAGAAAGAAGGTTGCTAACAAAGAAGTATGCATCATGAAATAGTTTTAAGAAAAATAATCCCAAATGCTGATTTCTTAAAAGTGATGCTTCCTCAGGAAAGCAGTAGTTGTCTGTGGAGGTGATTTACCCAGTATGGGGCTAATTTACAACAGCTGTATTTAGAATACATACTCAGCCTTTATCCCTGGAGCTGAAGGAGAGTTTAATGATTTATGCTTTTGCTGCTCAGGCTGAATTGATGGAATGGACCTCAAAATATATTAACTATAAGGCACACTTAGAAGCACTGAGAAAGTCCCACATACACAGACACCAGCAAGCTAGATGGAGCAAACTCCGAGGAATTCTCATTTAGATGGGGTTCTTTCTGTAAGCATATCTAGTTCTGCCCCTCTTAACACTAGCGCTGAGCCTCCAAAAGTCATTAGGGTGTCCCAGAGCAGAGATGTAGCAGTTCTGGCTCTATTGCTGGCTAGCTCTGTGATCTTGAGCAAGTTATTTACCCTCTGCAAGCCTCGGTTTCCTGATGTCTAAAATTTAAATAATAATATCTAATTCATAGGACTGCTTTGAGCATTACATGAAGTAGTCCCAAGTTTCTAAGTAAGACATAAAGAATAACTAGCATTTTCCAAGCACTTTCTGTGTGCCAGGCACAGTTCAACCTACTTCACAAATATTAACTCAATTAAAAACTAGAAAAAGCCTGTGAGATAGCCAATATTTTTGTTTCAGTTTTACACCTGAAAAAATTGAGGCATGGTGACGTTAAGTAATTTTCCTAACATCACATAAATAGTAGTTATATTGCTGGGATTCAAACCTTGATAGTCTGGAACCAAAGGTAATATCCTTATATGTTAGCTATTATTGTTGTGGTGGTCTTAGAATAATACATAAGGGCAAATTAGGACATTTTTGTAAATTGTATGCAGAGTAGCTAGTAGTTTAACACAACTTCATTGAGGAAAAGGATGATTTCAGCTTCAGAAAGAGGAGAAATTCAGAAGAGTTAGTAGGTGAAAAGGGTTGGGTGAGCAGGGTATTTCAGATTCAGCATCTTTGGGAAATATAAGGAATTTAAATTGCTAGGATCTGAAATCAGAGTGACAGAATCTGTAGATGAGGCTAGCGAAGTACCAGGTCATGAAGAATCTTGTGACAAGAGTTGTGATGAGAAACCAAGTCTGATCTTACAGAATGAAGAAGAGTCAAGGAGAAATGAGAGATAGAGAGGAGAGGCAGGGTCCCAGTCACATCATTTGAACACTTAGATCCAACTATAGCTGAAGCTTTCCTTTGAACTTCCTAGTTATGCAAGCCAATGCTGTGTGTGTGTGTGTGTGTGTGTGTGTGTGTGTGTGTGTGCGCGCGTGCGCTTGGACCAATTTGGGTTGATTTTTTTGTCTTTTGCCATGTAAAGAATCTTGCCAAGTACAATATGAAGGCATGATTTAATTAAAAAAATTAAAACTTGAATGAGAAAAGACAACTGACACCAAGACTGAGATAGATAAATTGTTGGAATCATCTATCAGGGATTTTAAAGCAGACACATGAAAAAAAATTCAACAATCAGTTACAGATACTCATGAAACAAATGAAAAAATAGAAAATCACAGCAAAGAAATAACATTTACAAAAAAAGACCAAAATGGAAATTACAGAATTGAAACATAGAATATCAGAAATCAATAATTTACTGAATGACCTCAATAATAGCATGGAAGTTACAGAGAACATTCAATGAACTTGAGAACAAACTGATAGAATTCACCCAGTAAACAACATGGAACAGTAGACTTACTGGAAAAAAAAATGGAGCAAAGCTTCAGAAATCTATAGAATAATAAGAGAGAAAATATTACTATCATCAGAGTTCCAGAAGAAATGAAAAAGAGAATGAGGTTGAAATATTATTTGAGGAAGTAGTCACTGAAAACTTCCTACATTTCACAAAAAAATGTGAACCTACCAGGCTCAAAAAGCTGAGTTAACTCAAACAGGACAATTATCTCAAAATCCACATCAAGACAAATTATAACTAAATTTCTGAAAACTAAAAAACAAAGAAGAATCTTGAAAGTCGACAGAGAAAAATGACATATTACTTGTAGGGGAACACTCATTTGAATGACAATAGATCTCTCATCTGAAGCCATATAAGTCAGAAGGAGGAAGCATAGCATTTTTTAAGCTCTAAGAGAAATAACTGTGAACTACATATTTTATCTAGTGAAATTAGGTGGCAGAAATAAATAGAAAATAAGGTTATTCTCTGATGAAAAAAATACTAGAATAATTTGTTGTTTGCAGACTTACCCTTAAATATTGGCTAAAGAATATTCTTCAAACAGAAAGAAATTGATAAAATTCCTAAATGATTGCATAAGATCTCCAACAAGGGTTCTTAACCAGGATGAGCTGGCTGAAATGACAGAAACATGATTCAGAATAAAAACAGGAACACAGATTATCGAGATTCAGGAGATGGCAAAATACAATTCAAGAAAACTAAGAATCAAAATAAAATGATACAAGAGCCGAGGAATGAAATAGCAGGTATAAAAAGGATCTAGTGGATCTGACAAAGCTGAAAAACACACTATGAGAATTTCTCAATGCTATCACATGTATTGACAGAAAAATACCCCAAGCTGAGGAAAAAATGTCAGAACTTGAAGAGTGAAATAAGACAGTCAGACAAAAGTAAAGAAAAAAGAATGAAAAGAAATGAATAAAACCTTTGTGAAATATGGGACTATGTAAAGAGATCAAATCTATGAATCACTGCCATCTCTCAAAGGGATGAGGAGCAAGTAAACAACGTGGAAAACATATTACAGAATATCATCCATGAAAACTTCCCCAACCTTGCTAGATAGGCCAACAGTCAAATTCTGGAAATACAGAACACCCCTGCAATATCCTACACAAGAAAATCATCCTCAAGACAAATAATCATCAGATTGCCAAGGTCAAAATAAAAGACAGACTATTAAAGGCAACTAGAGAGAAAGGCCAGGTCATTTACAAAAGGAATCCCATCAGGATAACAGTGGATCTCTCAGCTGAAATCCTGCAAGCCAGAAGAAACTGGAGGCCTACATCCAACATCCTTAAAGAAAAAAAAAAATCTTCAACCAAAAATTTCATATCTGGCCAAACTAAGCTTCCTAAGAGAAGAAATAAGATCCTTTTAAGATAGGGAAATGTTGAGGGAAATCATTACCATGAGACCCACCTTACAAGAGATCATGAAAGGAGCAGTAAATGTAGAAAGGAAAAGCTGCTACCAGCTAATACAAAAACACACGCGAATACACAGACCAGTGACACTATAAAGCAACCACACAAACAAGCCAGCATAATAACCAGTGACCACAATGATAGGATCAAATCCACACATGTCAATACTAACCTTGAATATAAACTGACTAAATGCTCCACTTAAAAAGCACAGAGTGGGAAGCTAGATAAAAAAGCAAGACCCGATGTTTTGCAGTCTTCAGGAGACTCAGCTCACACGTAATAACACCCATAGGCTTAAAATTAATGGATGAAGGACAATATACCAAGCAAATTAAAATCATAAAAAGCAAGGGTTGCAATCCTAATTTCAGACAGAATAGACTTTAAATCAAGAAAGATAAAAGGCTTCACTTCAGCAAGAATACTTAACAATTTTAAACATACATGCACCAACCACAGGAGCATCCAGATTCATAAAGCAAGTTCTTAGACACTTACAACAAGACTTAGAATTCCACACAATAATAGTGGAAAACCTCAATACTCCACTGACAATATTAGACAGATCATCAAGGCAGAAAATTAACAAACCCTACCCCAAAGCAACAGAATATACATTTTTCTCATTGTCATATGGTACATACTCTAAAATTACCCAGATAATTGAACATAAAACAATCCTCAGCAAATTCAAAAGAACTGAAATCATACCAAACACATTTTTGAATCACAATACAATAACAATAAAAGTCAAGACTGAAAAAAATGACTCAAAACCATGCAACTACATGGACATTAAACAAGGCACTTCTGAATGACTTTTGTGTAAATAATGAAATTAAGGCAGAAATCAAGAAGTTTTTCAAAACTAATGAGAAAAAAGGTAAAATATACCAGATTCTCTGGGACACAGCTAAGGCAATGTTAAGAGGGAAATCCCACTAAATGCTCACATTAAAAATTAGAAAGATCTCAACTTAGTAACCTAACACCACAACTGAAATAATTAGAGACGAAAGAACAAATCAAACCCAAAGCTATCAGAAGACAAGAAATAACCACAGAGTTGAACTGAAGGAAATTTAGACATGAAAAACCACTCAAAAGATCAAGAAATCTAGGAATTGGTTTTGTGAAGAAATTAATAAGATGTTAACAAATAGGCCATTAGTTAGACAAATAAAGAAGGGAAGAGAAAAGATCCATGTAAACATAATGAGAAATAAGAAATGGGACATTACCACTGACTCCACAGAAGTAGAAATAAGCATCAGAACCTACAATGAACACCTCTACAGATAGAGAAAAGTTAGAAGAGATGAATAAATTTCTGAATACATACAGCCTTGCAAGACTGAACCAGGAAGAAATTGATTCCCTGAACAGACCAATTATGAACTCTGAAATTTAATCCATAATCAATAGCCTATCAACCAAAAAGAAAAATAAAAAAGGCCCAGGACCAAATGGATCCATAGCTGAATTCTATCAGATGTACAAAGATGAGGTGGTACTATTCCTCCTGAAACTATTCCAAAAATTTGAGGAGGAGGGACTCTTCCCCAACTCATTCTGTCAGACCAGCATCATCCTGATGCTAAAACCCAGCAGAGACACAATACAAAAAGAAAACTCCAGGCCAGGCCAATTCTTGATAAACACTGATGCAAAAATCCTGAACAAAATACTTGCAAATGGAATCCAGCTGCACATCAAAAAGCTAACCCAACATGATCAAGAATGTAAGGTTGGTTCAACATATACAACTCAATAAATGTGATTTGTCACATAATAAAGACAAAAATTACATGGTTGTCTCCATAGATGCAGAAAAGGCTTTCAATAAAAGTCAATATTCTCTCATGTTAAAAACTCTCAATAAACTAGTATTGATGGAACAGACCTCTAAATAATAAGAGCCATCTATGACAAAGCCACAGTCAATATCATACTAAATTGGGAAAAACTGGAAGCATTTTCTTTGAAAACTAACACAAGGATGCCCTCTCTCACCAGTTCTTTTCAACATAGTATTGGAAGTCTTGGCCAGAGCAATCAGGCAAGAGACAAAAGTAAAGGGCGTTCAAATTGGAAGAGAAGTAAAACTATCCCTGTTTGTGCAAGACATGATTCTGTATCTAGAAAACCCCATAGTGTTGGTTTGAAAGCTCCTTAAGCTGATAAACAATTTCAATAAGGTTTCAGGATATAAAATCAATGTACAAAATTTACTAACATTCCTATACACCAACTACAGCCAAGCTGAGAGCCAAATCAGGATGGCAATCTCATTCACAATTGCCACAAAAAGAATAAGACATGTAAGAATACAGCTAATCAGGGAGGTAAAATATATCTACGATGAGAATTATAAAACTCTTCTTAAAGAAATTAGAGATGACATAAATGATGGAAAAACATCCCATGCTCATGGATAGGAGAATCAGTACCATGAAAATGGCCATACTTCCCAAAGCAATTTGCAGATTCAACACTACTCCTCTCAAACAATCCATGGCATTCTTCACAGAACTAGAAACAACTATTTTAAAATTCATATGGAACAAAAAAGAGCCTGAATAGCTAAGGCAATCCTAAGCAAAACGAACAAGGCTGAAAGTATATTACCCAACTTCAAATTATACTATAGGGCTGTAGTAACCAAAACAGCATTATACTGGTACAAAAAAGGGCACACAGATGAATGGAACAGAACAGAAAGCCCCGAAAGAAGGCCACACACTTACCACCATTTGATCTTTGACAAAAAACAAGCAATGAGGAAAAGAATCCCTATTTAATAAATGGTGCTTGGAGAACTCGCTAGCCATATGCAGAAGACTGAAGCAGGACCCTTTCCTTACACCGTATACAAAAATCAACTCAAGATAGATTAAATACTTAAATGTAAAACCCCACACTATAAACCATCCCCCGACAACCTAGGCAAACTCATTCTGGACATAGGAACAGAAAATATTTCATGACAAAAATGCCAAAAGCAATTTCAACAAAACCAAAAATTGACAAATGAGATCTAAGTAAGCTAAAGAGCTTCTGCACAGCAAAAGAAACCATCAACAGAGTAAACAGACAACGTGCAGAATGGGAGAAAATATTTGCAGACATTGCATCTGACAAAGGTCTAATATCCAGCAGCTATAAGAAACTTAAATTTACAGGGAAAAAACAAACAATCTCATTAAAAAGTAGGCAAAATACACAAACAGATGACACTTTTCAAGAGAAGACAAACAGAAGACATACATGTGGCCAACAAGCATGTTTAAAAAGCTCAATATCACTGATCATCAGAGAAGCCCAAATTGAAACCACAATGAAATGCCACCTCATACTAGTCAGAATGGCTATTTATAAAAAGTCAAAAAGTAACAGATGCTGGTGGGGTTGTGGAGAAACAGGAACACTTACACCCTGGTGGTAGGAGTGTAAATTAGTTCAATCATTATGGAAAGAAGTGTGGCAATTCCACCAAGAACTAAAAACAGAACTGCCGCTTGACCCAGTAATCCCATAACTGGGTATACACCTACAAAATATAAATCATTCTGTCACAAAGACACATGCATATAATGTTCATTGAAGCACTGTTCACAATAGCAAAAACATGCAATCAACTTAAATGCCCATCAATGATAGATTAGATAAAGAAAATGTGGTACCTATATACCATGTTATACCGTGCAGCCATATATGAGAGCAAGATCATATCTTCTGCAAGAATATGGATGGAGCTGGAGGCTATTATCCTTAGCAAATTAACACAGGAATAGAAAGCCAAATACTACATGTTCTCGCTTATAAACAGAAGCTAAATGATGAGAAATTGTGAACACAAAGAAGAGACCAACAGATACTGGGGACTACTTGAGGGTAGAGGACTGAGGTGAGGAGGATCAAAGAAAATAACTATTGGGTAGTAGGCTTAATACCTGGGTGATGAAATAATCTGTGCCACAAATCCTGGTGACATGAGTTTATCTATATGTCAAACTTGAATATATATCCCTCAACCTAAAATAAAAGTTAGAAAAAAGAAAATGATATATATTTTTTGACTATTAGGAAGAAAGAAGGAACAAAAAAGCAGAAATAAGAGTACATACGATGGACTATTTTTCCCTTCATGAGTTTTATAAATCATAATTAATGATTGAAATAAAAATAATGATATTTAAAAGTGGAGAAGGAAAATGAACCTGAATTGAAGGGAGGTTTTCACATCTGAAATGTTGATACCAGTAGAATGTGATAAGCCATATGATAAGCCACATACATATGTTGTAATAACCCCACCCCACAAAAAACTACAAAGGCTGTACAAAGAAATGCTCCCCAAAACACTATAAATAAATCAAAATGGAATCATAAGAAATGTTAATATAACCCATAGAAAAACAAGAAAAGAGTAACAGAGTAACAAGAACAGAGGAAATGGAAAACAAATAATAAAATGGTAGGCTTCAGTACCAACATATCAAAAGTTATCTTAAATATAAATGATCTGAATACATCAATCAAAGAGATTGAGTGAGTGAACATAAAAAGACCCAATGATATACTGATTACAAGGAATTCACTTTAAATTCAGTGATATGGGTGGATTGAAAATAAAATAGAAAAATTTAGTATGCAAACATTAGGCAAAAATGCTGATGTGGTGTATTAATATCTAGTAAAGTAGACTTCAGAGCAAAGAAAATTACTAGAGAAAAAGTTACATTACATAATAATAAAATGATCAACTCACTAGGAAGATGTAGTAATTTTAAATGTACCAAACAACAGATCCTCAAAATACATAAAACAAAAACTTACAGAATTCCAAGAAGAAATAGATAAGTCAACAGTTATAATTCAAATTTCTGAATTAAAATTTCCTTTTAGCCACTGATAGAACTCCTAGACAGTAAATCAGAAAATACTTAAAAGATATGAACCACACAATTATCGGCCAATAGTATCTAAATGGCATTATGTAAAAACTCCACACAATAGCAGAATAAACTTTTTTTTTCAAGTGTTATCCATTTAACATTCAGTTATATATGTGATATTTTGGGCCATAACATAGACCTCAACAAATTTACGAGAACTGAAATCATACGGTGTGTTTTTTCTGACTACAATGGAATCAAACAATAAAAGAAAGTCTACAGGAAATTCTCAAAATATGTGGGAACTAAGCAACACACTTCTAAATGCTTTATTGGTCAAAAAGGAAATCTCCAAGGACATTTAATAAATATACAAAACCAAATTAAATGAAAACAATAATGTATCAAAATATATAGGATGAATCTAGGCCGGGCACGGTGGCTCACGCCTGTAATCCCAGCACTTTGGGAGGCCAAGGCGGGTGGATCATGAGGTCAAGAGATCGAGACCATACTGGCCAACATGGTGAAACCCCATCTCTACTAAAAGTACAAAAATTTAGCCAGGTGTGGTGGTGCGTGCCTGTAATCCCATCTACTTGGGAGGCTGAGGCAGGAGAATTGCTTGAAACTGGAAAACAGAAGTCACAGTGAGCCAGGATCGTGCCCCTACACTCCCGCCTGGAAATAGAGTGGGAATCTGTCTCAAAAAAAAAAAAAAAAAAAAAAAACAACTATCTATCTATCTATCATCTATCTATCTATCTATCTATCTATCTATCTATCTATCTCTCTGTGATGAATCTAAAGCAGTCCTGATAGGGAAATTTGTAGCAGTAAAAGCTTACTCTAGAAACAAAGTGTTTTGGAGGTCCCCAAGACCACTCCTGTTTTGGTGATTTCATTAGAAGAACTTTCTGGACTTAGAAGTTATTATACTCATGATTGTGGTTTATTATGGTGAAGGGTCCCAAGGAAAATTAGTGAAGGGAAAAGGTGTATGGGTAAAGTTTGGAGAAAATCAGGCACAAGCTTCTAAGAACATTCTTCTAGTGGAGTCACTAGAAGATAGACTTAATACGTATAGGATACACTTAATTCCTCCAACAATAAATTGTGAAAGTGCATGTAAAGTTTTATCTATTACAGAGACTTGTCTAAGCCTATAAGTTCACAGTTTTTATTGTGAGTAGGTTACCTAAGGATATATTATCATAAGGAAATGAGTTGTTCAATAATCACATTCCTTGTACAAACTATCTAGAAAGCCTGGCACAAAATGATTCAAGGTCCCAAGTGTTTAAAGCATTCCTAGCAATTAGAACATTCCAAGATCTCAACTCCCAAGAACTGTTTAAGGACTCACCACAAAACTGACCTTTCTTGAGAATTACAAACTCGGAGCAACTCAGGCTGACTGGGATAACTCTTTTCTGTACAGAAGAAAAACAAAATCAAATCAATAATCTAAATTTCTATACCAAATGATTAGGGGAAAAAAGCAAAATACATCCAAAGCAAGCAGAAGAAAAAATAATAAAGATTACAGCAGAAATCAATAAAATTTAGAATGAGTAATGATAGACAAAGTTAATGAAAGCAAAAGCTGATTCTTTAAAAAGTCAATAAAATCAACAATCTCTAACAATGCTAGTAAAAATAAAAAGTGAGAAGACATCCCTAATATCAGAAATGAGACAGAGGTTATTATGACAGATGCTGCAGCCATACATTGCTAATTAGAGAATACTGTGAAAAACTTTATGCTATACATTCAACACTAAAAAAATGCAAAAATTCCTAAAATGTTTTAGATACTACAAAAACTCAAACAAGTTGGAATAGGT
Source organism: Cheracebus regulus (assembly GCA_963574635.1). Lineage (NCBI taxonomy): Eukaryota > Metazoa > Chordata > Mammalia > Primates > Pitheciidae > Cheracebus > Cheracebus regulus. The sequence goes on along the minus strand of CAUYQU010020265.1, from coordinate 62,087 downwards.
AATCTAAGTTGTCTGAAAATTTTTACAAAATTGGATTAATAATGTAAAAATTAATAATTAAGAAGTCTCAAAGTTGGGCACTGTGGCTCACACCTGTAATCCCAGTGCTTTGAGAGGCTGAGATGGGAGAATTACTTAAGACTAGGAGTTTGAGACCAGCTTGGACAAGGTAAGACTCCATCTCTATAAAAAGTTTAAACATTAGCTGTGTGTGGCTGTGCACAGGTGTAGTTCCAGCTACTCAGGGGGCTGAGATAGGAGGCTCACTGAGGTCCAGGAACTCAAGGCTGCAGTGAGCTATAATTATGCCACTACACTTGATTCTGGGTAACAGAGCTAGACTGTCTCTTAAAAAAAAAAAAAAGTAAAAGAAAAACATTTTGAGACCAAAATGATTTTATTAAAGAATAATATCAAACAATTAAAGATTCATTAACATGAATTTTACACAATCTCATCCAGAGAATAGAGAGGAAACACTTCTTGCCTTATTTTATGAGACCAGTAATACTCTGATACTAACACTAAACAAAGACAGTACAAAGAAGGGAAGCCACAGACTTGTATCTCTCATGATTTTAGACATAAATATTTTAAACAAAATATTAACAATCCTTATCTAACAATATTTTAAAAAATTATAAATCATGACCAACATATTTATTTCAGGTATAGAAAGGTGATTTAACATTCTAAAATTAATCAGTGTAATATACTATGTCAAAAAGCTAACAAAAATGCAATGATGATATCAATTGATGCAGAAAAGAAAACTAACAATATCAAACAGTTATGATAAAAACATTTAGCAAGTTATAAATAGAAATTACTATGACTTGATATGAGCATCTACAAAAAAACTATAGCTAATATCATACTTAGTGGTCCAAGATTAAATGCTTTCCTTCTAACACTGAGAACAAGGCAAGAATGTCTTTGATACTACTCTTATTCAATAGAGTACTGGCACTGTAGCCAGTGCAATAAGCTAAGGGAAAAAAAAAAGGTACACAGATTGGAAAGGAAGGAATAAAACTAGAATTTTATGAAGATAACTTGATTATCTTAATAAAAAATCCCAAAGAATCTAAAGAAAAACAATCCTATAACTAATAAATGAATTAATCAACTATGTGAGATATAAAATTAAAACACAAAAATTGAACATTATAACTGACATTGCACAAATTTAAAGGATCATGATAGACTACTATGAACAACTATATGCCAATAAATTGGAAAACCTAGAAGAAATGGTTAAATTCCTCAACTCATACAACCTACCAAGATTAAACCATGAAAAAATACAAAATCTGAACAGATTAATAATAAGTAACAGATAAAAACCATAGTAAAATGTCTCCCAGAAAAAAAAAAAGGCCTGAGACCCAGTGGCTTCACTGCTGAATCCTACTCAAGCTATTTCAAAAAATAGAGGAGGGGGGAATATTTCCAAACTCATTCAATAAGGCCAGTATTAACCTGATGCCCAAACCAGACAAAGTACATTAAAAAAAAAAAAGAAAACTACAGGTCAATATTTCTAATAAACATTGGGCAGAAATTCTTAACATAACACTAGCAAATTGATTTCAACAATAGATTGAAAAGACATTTCATCATGACCAAATGGGATTCAACCCAGGGTTGCAAGGATGGTCCAAAAAATGCAAAAATAAATCAATGTGATACATCATAGCAACAGGATAAAGGACAAAAACCATATGACTATTTCAATTGATGCTGAAAAAGTATTTGATACAATTTAACATCCCTTCATGATAAAAACCTTAAAAAAGACTGGATATAGAAGAAACATATCTCAATACAATAAAAGCCACATACAACAGAACCACAGCTGGTATTACACTAAATGGAGAAAAACTGAAAGCCTTTCCTATAAGATCTGGAACCTATAAGCTCAAGGATGCCCCTTTCACCAGTTATTCAACATAGCACTAGAAATCCTAGCTATAGCAATCAAATGAAAGACAGAGAAAAAAACAAAACAAAAAAATGGAAAAGCTATCCAAATTTAAAAGGAAGAAGTCAAATTATACTTGTTTGCAGATGATACAATCTATTATTTGGAAAAACCTAAAAACTCCAGCCCAAAACTATTAGAACTGATAAACAGATTTAGTAAAATTGCAGAATACAAAAATCCACCTACAAATATCAGCAGCATTTCTATATGTCATGAGCAAGCAATCTGATCCTATTTACAATAGCTACAAATAAAACAAAATACCTAGGAATAAGCTTAACCAAATAAGTGAAAGATCTCTATGATAAAAACTCTAAGACATTAATGCAAGAAATTGAAAATAATGCAAAAAGTATAAAGATATTCCATATTCATATATTGGGGTAATCAATATATAAAATGTTCATACCACCCAAAACAATCTACAGATTCAATGCAATCCCTATCAACATACCAATGACATTCTTCAGAAATAGAAAAAATAATCCTAAAATTTATATGGAACCACAAAAGGCCCATAATAGCCAAATATATCCCGAGCAAAAAGAACAAAACTGGAGGAATCACATTACCTGACTTCAAATATTCAGGTAGTCAGGTAGTCACATTACCTGACTACAGAGCTATAGTGACCAAAACAGTGTGGTACTGGCATAAAAATAGAAACGTAGATCAATGGATCAGAACGGAGAACCCAGAAACAAATTCAATACACCTGCAGTGAACTCTTTCTCAACAAAGGTGCCAAGAACATACACTGGGGAAAGGTCAGTCTCTTCAGTAAGTGGCAGCGGTAAAACTAGATATTCATATGCAGAAGGATGAAGCTAGACCCCTATCTCTTCACATATACAAAAATCAAATCAAAATACATTGAAGGCTTAGATGTAAGACCTCAAGCTCTGAAACTACTAAAGGAACGCATTGGGGAAACTCTCTAGGACATGGGTCTGTACAAAGATTTCTTGAGTAACAACCCTAAGCACAGGCAGCCAAAGCAAAAATGAACATGTGGAATCATATCAAGTTAAAAAGCTTCTGTGCAACAAAGGAAATAACAAAACAACAATTCACAGAATGGGAGAAAATATTTACAATCTATCTATCTGACAAGGGATTAATATCCAGAATATATAAGTAGCCCAAACAACTCAATAGGGAAAAATCTAATAATCTGATTAAAAATGGGCAAAAGATCTGAACAGACTTTTCTCAAATGAAAATATACAAATGGCAAATAGATATATGAAAAGGTGCCCAATAACATTGATCATCAGAGAAATGTAATGCAAAATCACAGTGAGATATAATCGAACTCCAGTTAAAATGACTTTTTTTTTTTTGAGATGGAGTCTTGCTCCGTCGCCTAGGCTGGAGTGCAGTGGCACAATCTCAGCTCACTGCAGCCTCTGTCTCGCGGATTCCAGACATTCTCCTGCCTTAGCACCTGGGATTACAGGTACATGCCACCACATCTGGCTAATTTTTGTGTTTTTAGTAGAGATTAGGTTTCATCATGTTGGACAGGCTGGTCTCGAACTCCTGACCTCAGGTGAACCACCCACCTCGGCCTCCCAAGATTCTGAGATTACAGGTGTGAGCCACGACACTGGACTGAAATGACTTTTATCCAAAAGAGGTAACTGCTGGCAAGAATGTGGAGAAATAGTAACTGTCATACACATTTGAATAGAAATGTAAATTTGTAAAGCCACTACAGAGAACACTACGGAGGTTCCTTAGAAATCTAAAAATAAAACTACCGGATGATTCAGCTACCCCACTGCTGGGTATATATCCAAAGAAAATGAAGTTGGTATGTTGAAGAGATAATTGCACTCCCAACATGCACTATTCGCAATAGCCACGATTTGGAATCAACCTAAGTGTCCATCAACAGATAAATGGATGAAAAAAATGGTACATATACACAATAGAGTACTATTCAATCATTTAAAAAAATCTATAAGTTTTTATCATTTGCAACACTATGGATAGAACTGGAGAACATTATGTTACGTGAAATAAGCAAAGCACAGAAAGACAAACTTTGCAGTTTCCACTCATTTGTGAAAGCTAAACATTAAAATAATTGGACTAATGAAGATAGAGAGTAGAATGATGGTTACCAGATGGGCATTTATTCAGCGAAATGAAGACCTATATTTTTCACAAAAACCTGTACATAAATATTTATATATACTTTATTCATAATAGCAAACACTGGAACCCATTCAGATGTCACTCAGTGGGTGAATGCCTAAACAACTTGTTACATCTATATCATTAATTACTGCTCAGCAATGAAAAAGTCTCTAACTTTCCATAGGTACAACAGCCTGGATAAATCTCAAGAGAATTATGATGACTGAAAGAAAAAAGCCAATCCCAGAAGTTATATTTTATAATTCCATTGAAATAACTTTCTTGAAAATACATACCTACGGAGATAGAGAACAGATTAATGGTTACCAGGGGTAAAAGTAGGAGTGGGCCAGAGGACAGTGAGTATAGCAAAAAGGGAAACATGAGGGATTGTTTTGGGGATAGAACTGTTCCGTATCTTGACTTTATCAGTGTGAATCCTGGTTGTGATACTATACTATAGATAGTTTAAGATCTTACTCTTGGGGGAAACTGGATGAAGGGTACATGGTATTTATCAATATTATTTTTTACAATTGCATTTAAAGGTCTAATGATCTAAAACAAAAGTGTTAAATTACAAAAAAAACCCTTGCAAATACCATGTGACTCCGTAATTTCAGTCTTGGGCATTTAGTATAGACAAACAAAAACTTACATTCCCACAAAACCTATACACATGTTCATAGCAGCTTTCTTCATAATATCCCCAATCTAGAAATAGCCTAGATGTGGTTCAACAGGTAAGTAGTTAAACAAATGGAGGAGCATACGTACATATCATGGAATACTACTCCACAATAAAAAAGGGTAAGAAATACACACAACTTGGAAGAATTTCCAGTGAATTCGATTGATAGAAATAATTTCAAGTTATATACTGTATGATTTAATTTATATAACACTTATGAATGACAAAATGTTAGAAATGGAGGAGAAATAAGTGGTTGCCAGGGAACAGTGATGAAAGGTACAGGCAGAAGAGAATGAGTATCATTATAAAAGGGCAATACAAGAAATCCTTGGATGATGGAACTGTTCAGTACCTTGTCTGTGGTGATGGGTATATGAACCTATACAGGTAGTAAAATTGAATCGAACTAAATACACACACATGAATGCACATAAAAATAAGTATAAGTACACTTCTCTGGGGATATTTGATTAAATTGCGAGTTTGTATCAATGTCAATATCCTGATTGTGCTATACTATAGTTTTACAAAATGTTACCATTGGAGGAACTGTGTAAAGTTTCTTAAGGATATTTGTATTATTTCTCAAATTGCATTTGAATCTAATTGATTTCAATAAAAATTTAAATAAAAATAACATACAGTATAAAAGAGAGAGAGAAAGAGAACAGTAAGACAGTTTTATTAAGAAAATTCTTTGTGGTTACAGCTTGAAATCTAAGATAGCTGAGTCTCTAAGTATTCCAGAGTCTTATACTATTGAAACAGATATTTCAACCAATCTAAAGTTAGTAGACGCAAAGACAGTTACCTATACATGGCAGGAGATTGAGTTAGGGCTTGCAAGCAGTGTGAATCTCTGGGTGGCCATTGTTTAAACTGGCCTTTGACTGTCTAAGACAGAGGCCACAAAGCTGAGGGTTAAGGGGATGAAGAAAGGCCTGTTGATTGAAAACAGAAATTCTCAGATTTGTTTCTGGGTTTAAATATCATGACTTGACAAAACGCCTGGCTTTGTTATTTGCCCCAGGAATTGCCTGGAAGCAAAGAGACTAAAAGCCAAAAAAATAAAATAATAAAAAAAAAGGAATGCCTTGGAAAGAGCTCAGTGAAGATCCCCAGCCCAGATGCCCAAAGCAGACTCTGGTCACCAGGACAGGGAATCCTGTTATTCCTGCTTAGCAGGACCGATATACGTGGGGGACCAGTCACCACTATGTGTTGTTCCAATTTTCCCTTTTCCATGTGCAAATCTAAAGCTAACCCTAGATACTTCTGTTACATAAGTCAATACATTTCCTTTTTGCTTAAGCAACTTTTAGTTTGGTTTAATGTCACAATTAAAGAGATCTTTACAAATACATTGTTCATCCATTTTATACTTAGCAGTGTATGACTTTTACACATACACACACACAGACACACAGAGTAGCATAGCAATGCAGAAGTATTCATCCACACACACAGGTGTCCACACGCTTGCACAGAGGCCTGAACTTATACCTGTAAGCATCAGTGTGCATCTCTACACACACAGACACATGCAACTGAAAGAGGCAAGCACACAAGTACTGGAAAAGTCATTCACAGTGGCATATGTGTGTGCATACAGAGTAACAGCTCCAGCTGTTATGAGTCATCCTCTGCCTGACACCTTTGGGCATATCATTAGCCTAAGGGTATTCAAAGGAAGGGATGATGCAGTTATTGCAAACAATTAATGAGCAGTTACATTTTGGTTTGAGCTTCAAAGATGATGTAAGATTATAATATAATGAAGGTTTCTAAGGTTCAAAATCTGCTAATTAGCTTGTGTGTTCACTTCAATGCAGCTTTGGTTCCCACAAATAAAATCAGTGCCTAGATCTCTTTAAAGTAGTCTCTGCAGAACTGGGTTTGTGTAGACTGTAGACTGACAGTGTGATATCATCTCTCTCCTTCTTGGTAAATGCATGGACAATAAAGCTAAGCCTCAGTTACTTGAGAAGTAGTGATCAGGGAATGTGAAATGTTGGCCATACTGGAGCTTTGTAAGGCAGACTGGACAGTGATGAAGGAGAAAAAAGGAACATTTTATTTTCTCCCTGAACTTGATTCTAAAATATATGGAGGAGGAGGCATAATAAATGGGCCCATCACTTAAGGATTTCCCTTCTTTCATCAATGTCTTGAAGAAATTTAACATTCATACAATATTTCATCTCCAGATCATAATCCAGAACTGTCAGATTTTCTATAGTATTTTTTATAACTGTTATCTCCTGCCCCAGTTTAATAATCCAATTTGGGGTCATGAATTGCATTTAGGTGTCATGTTTCTTTGCTTTCCTTTAATTAGGAACCATATTTAGCTGTTACTTGTTTTTTATACTATTAATAATTTTGAAGAATAAAGGTCAGTTATTTTGAATATTGTTCCTCAATGTGGATTTTGTTCATGTTTTCTCATGATAAAATGCAAATTGTTCCTGTATGGTTAGTATACTCCACAGGTGATATATTATCTTTCATGGGGCATCACATCCAGAGGCACAAGACGTCTGTGTACCCTTCATTGGTAACGTTAATTTAGATCACTTGGTTGCAAGTGTTCAGTTTCTCCATTTTCTTTATAAGTAATTTTTAGTGATATGCTTTCAGATTTTGCAACTATTTTTTTATAAAACTATCTTCCTCTACCCAAGATCCATTGGTTGTTTCTTGCCTATCTTTCTATATCCATCCATCCATCCATCCACCCACCCACCCATCCATCATTTATTTATCTATGTAATTTTTATTGGTTGAGACTCATGGGTTTTTATTTTTAACTGTTTATGATCTACATCAGTTCTCATTAATTTTCATACTCAGATTGTCCCAGATACTAAAGAGGAAGCCCCTTCAAACATGCTTCTGTGTATCATTATATGCTTCCCCAATTTTTAAGATACTTTCTTACTCTTTGGCACAACAAGATGATGATCTTATCTTGTACTTTTCCTCCCCCAGTTACTGAATTAGGTATTTCCACAAGGAGTACTGGTTTGTTTAGTGGGAATGGAATTTAGAAACTGAGATCTAGATGTGTTCATTTCTACAGGAGTGTACTGTCTTGAGATCGTTCATAGGCAGACCTAGGAAATAGATATCTATATGGAATCATGAGTTTATATTGGTTTCTTTGAATGCATCTCAGCCTTACAGGGTTTTTCCTTGCCTTCTCCCATTCTGTATGTGTATTTCTTCTTTCCAAGAACTCTGGCTTCCAAGGATATCTGTATATTTGCTCTTTCATTTGGTCCTGTTGACACACACACAAAGTTCTTTCAGTAATATTATTCTCATGACACTATAAACACAAATCAGCTAAGAAGCATACAAGATTTGTTTGTAGTTCCTTTTTTTTTCACCCCTTTGGATGAAAGGTATATAAAGTAGAAAACTAAGTTACTTGAATAGTTATTTTTTTTTCCACTTAGTGTGGTTACATTTATTTAAAACACTCTTTTGTTCATTATTTTTTTCTGTTCATACTTGGTTTTGGTGTTTCCTTTCTCATGCTTGTTGATTTAATTTTGTTTTAAATATGTAGATCATTACTATAATTCTATACATCAAAACATTACAAAAGCAATGTGCTTATAAAAGTGTCACATCCTCCCTTATTCTTTACACACCCCGGTAGTTGAGCAATTTCATTGTTTTTTGGTTTATCCTTTCAATATTTCTTTTAGGGAAAATGACGTATTTTTTCTTCTCATGCAAAATATACATAGAAGTAATATGTGTGCTTCTATTTACACTCAAATAGTAGCATGTGTGCTACCAATAGTCTCTCTTACATTTTTACTTTTTATAGTTATCAACATATTTTGGAAATTACTCTACATTTCATGTATCCTTACCCTCACTTTTGATAGTTTAATTAAACTATTGATTCAAGTTGTGAACTATTTTATTAGTTTTTGGAAACTATTGGTGTGATAAGAAGTCTGCCATCAAATAACTGTTTTTATTTGTAGAATTTGTCCTTTCTCTTTGTCCTTGAAGTTTTTCAGATTCGTCAAGATGGGCTGTTGTATAGATTTGGTGTAGAGTTTCTTCATGAATTCATGTTGGCACTTGGAGTGTTTTTAATTCTAAGTTTGGAAACTTTTTCTGGAACTTGTATTAGATGTAGGTTAGAACATCTTGGTTTATTCTCTATGGTTCTTAATCATTCATGTTTTTATTTCTTTATCCCTGTGCTGTTCTTTCTTTAGCTATGTTCTTTTATTGATTAACTATGTTTAGTTATTGATCTTGTTATATCCATCTATTCTTGCATTAATTATGCTTTTAAAAATATCTTTGAATATTTTATGTTATTTCTTCATTTATCACCTTGAGTTCCCTAATATTCTTATTTTAAAGTCTGTCAGCCTACCTCTTAATGTCAGTTTTACAGGGAGTGAATTCATGCTCTGATTTTTTACTGCATTGTTTGTCTTTCTTCACTCTAGAGCTCTTTATGAGTTTTAGAATTTGGGTAGATGGGCCCATTTTCAGTCAGCCAAATAATTTGTCTTTTTTCTCCCTGGTCAATATTTGGCATTTCTGTAGGTACTTGAAACTATCTCGCCCCATCCCCAGTTCTGAGTCTGATTTAGTAATGGCATTCTGGGGCTTTAGCTTTATGGTGATTTTAGAGAAAGTGAGTTGCCTTGGTCAGTTCCACACCAGGCTGTATTTTTATAGTCTTCCTTCCTTATTCCACAGTTTCCTATAAACCATATCCACAGGGATAAAATTGAAGCCTTTTAACTTTCTGCTCCCTTTTATGCACGGGGGAATCCCATACATAGTAAATCCCTATGTTCAAGCAGTGAGCCTAGTTCTGTTCACCTGTCTTGCACGAAACACTTCTTCAATTATTCCATACCTGCCGCTTCTAGTTTCTCTCTCTGAAGGCACACAGTTTCCTTGTTTCAACTCCCCTTCCCAATGTATGCTCTTTTTCTGTTTATGAATATAACAGCATATTTATGTTCTTCAACTCCAATTTTCAGGTGAGCATATTAACATATTAAGAAGAAATGACTTGTCTCAAGCCACATAGTTAATGTGTGGAAGGGCTGGGACTCATAGCCAGGTATTCTTGGCCTCAGATTTCAAAACTTTTTAGTAGTTTCAAGCAGCTTTCCTGGTGGTTTTTGTTTGTCCATTAAGCGTTTTTTTTTTTCTAAACATCTAATAGGTTTGGACTTTCTTTTCTAATTTAGACTGTAAAAAAGAGCCCTTTTTCTCTCAAATACATAATGGTACAGGGAAAGGAACACTGGGCTGTAAGTAAAATTACCAGAGTTCTGTTCCTGGCTTGGAAATTAGTTGTCTCTGGCCCCGAGTTTTATCTTCTAAAACATTAAGTGGTTTGCCTTAGATGAGCTCTAAGTTCTCTTGCAGTTCTAATGATCTGTGAGTGCACCTTTCATATTCCCCGTTCTTAGCAAGCTGTATGTTGCTGATTGAATATCGTATTTTTAAAATATGTGTATTATCTGTCACTGAGACTGTTTTTTACAAAAAAATACTCTGTATAAAAACAGAATGGGCTCATCGCCATGAGCAGATGGTTAGTAAGTAGTTTAATGGTTCCATATGGAACATTGTTGTTAGGCCCTGGGCTTAATGGTCTCTCCTTCCCCCTTTTTAAATTCATAGATCATTACTGGGAATGATAAGATAATGTAACTAAAAAAACATGCCCAGTAATTTCCAGGAAGATACTAATGGGCCACCTAGGCAAATGTATCACTGTTTATATTGGAAATGACAGATGAATACCCAAACTCTCAAATGAAAAGCTAAATATTTTCATTGAGTCAGATTTGAAAAGAAGTTATAGCATTATATGCATAAAGGTAGGCAAACACTTCACAAAAGAGTATATATATACGTATATATATGAATAGTCAATAAGCACATGAGAAAGTGCTTATTGAGAACAAAACAACAATAAGGTAAATTATAAATGGCTAAAATCAACAAGACTGACAATATTAAATGCCAATGATGATATGGAGCAACTGGAACTTTCAGACATTGCCGTTCTGAGTGCAAAATGGGGCACAACTATGGCAAAGTCTTCTGCAATCTGCAGTTTTTATAAAAATTCATCTAAAATGTACTCCATGGTTGTTCTAAGAATTTACTCAAGACATGTGAAACTATAAGTCCACAAAAGACTTAAACAGCAATGTTTATGGTATATTATTATTCAATGGAATATTACTTAGCCATAAAAAATAATGAACTACTTTTACACATAACAACATGGATCTCAAAAACATCAGATTAACTGAATGAAGCCAGATTCAACAAAATACACACTTTCTGGTCCTATTCATTCAATCCAAGAATAGGCAAAACTAACTATGGAGATAGAAATCAGAAATTTGTTACATCTTTAGAAAAGATTGACTGGAAAAAGACACAAGGAACTTTCTGAGGTGATAAAGATATTAAATATTTTTTGGGGGGAATGATTATATAGGTGTATAAAATTGTCAAAACTCACTGAAGTCAACACTTAACAATTTGTGCATTTTACTGTATGTTAATTATCCCTCAACTTAAAAGTGACTATAGAGAAATTGACATATTCCAGCCTGTTGACCCAGTCATTGATTGTATTGATTGACAGGAAATATTCACATTTCACACTTTTTAAGCACTTGGTATAGATTAGATTTTTATCAATCTCCTTTGAAATGCGGTAAGTTCCTTTCTTACCAGATATTTTAATTGGAGAATTGAGAATTTGCACTGTTAGCTTTGCACTTGTATAGAACCTAATGTATGGTGGCTTAAATTTAATATAGTTTACCTGAAGTATAAAGCCTATGCTTCTTCTAAATGAAGATGGTCATGTAGCCATTGACCAATTATTGTGCTTTGAAGAGCTCTCTTGGTCTCATAATGTTTCTCCTGAAAATCCTTTTCTTTCCTTTTTTTTTTTTTTTTTCGAGATGGAGTTTTGTTCTTGTCATCCAAGCTGGAGTATAATGGCGCTATCTTGGCTCACTGCAACCTCTGCCTCTTGGGTTCAAGCCATTCTCCTGCCTCAGCCTACTGAGTAGCCATGACTACAGGCACATGCCACCACACCTGATTAACTTTTGTATTTTTAGTAGAGACGGGGTTTCACCATGTTGGCCAGGGTGGTCTTGAACCCCTGACCTCAGGTGATTCACCCACCTCGGCCTCCCGAAGTGGTGGGATTACAAGCGTGAGCCACTGTGGCTGGCCAAAAACTCTTTTCTTAAAAATGTGATTCTATAGTTAAAGTGTCCTGAAGATGCATTCTGTATTTCTTATACGTCTCCTACTGAATGAGTGAAGGAAAGCAGACCTGGAATTGCCAGTGAAATTTCTTACCCATAGCTAGATTGCAGTCTAAATTCCTTTGTCTTATTAAGTACTACAAGCTCTTTTCTGTTGTTATGAATTCAGGGTTATGAAGAAAAATGATCTTTTGATAATAGATATATTGCGGTTTATTATGTAGTTAGGAACCCATGGCTCTGAACTCAGGCAGACTTAGGTTCAAACACCTTAGCTCCACCACACAGTAACTATGCTACCTTAAACAAGTTTTCAGTTTCTGAGTATCTCTTTATTTAGCTTTGTACAATAATAATGTCTACCTAAAAGGTTTTGTGTTATGACTTAAGTAAAGCAATAGTGTGGTGTTTGGTGTGGGTAAGTAATAATTATCATCATGTGTTAGTCTGTTTACATTGCTATTGAGGGACTACCTTAGGCTGGATAATTTATAAAGAAGAGGTTTATTTGGTGCATGTTTCTGTAGATGGTATAAGCATAGTGCTGCCATCTGCTTCTGGTGAGGGCCTCAGCAAGCTTCCAATTATGACAAAAAAGGAAAGGGAGCAGCAATGTCACATGGCAAGGGAGAGAGAGGAGGAAGGTGCCAGGCTCTTTTTAATAGCTAGATCTCATTGGAACCAATGCAGTGAGAACTCATTCTTTATGGCAAGTATGTCAGTAAGCCATTCATGAGGGATCTGCCCCCATGACCCCAACACCTCCCACCAGGCCCCACCTCCAACACTGGGGAACAAATTTCAGCATGAAACTTAGAAGGGACAAATATCCAAACTATGTCCCATCATTAAGCTTCACTGTTATTACTTGCTTACTTGATTGTGTCACCTACTAAATTGGAAGCCCTTCAAGGATAGAGACCATGACTTATATATACATATTTTAACCAGCACCCAGCATAGTTTCACAATAAATGCTGAATAAATGATTTTACTTTTTCATTTTTGTGGTATTATCTCATTGTTTATGCAATATCAACATATACTACTAATAATTAAAATGAGAAGTATTTTAAACATTCACACACAAACATGCACACTCATAATTATTTAAAAAGGACTCCTCGTCTTGAAAAAATTTTTGTTTCTCTTGGCTTTGATTGACATGCTACACTCCCCATATATCCCAGTAGTACAACATGCAATTACTACAGTGATAAACTAAACCATTCAATCTTTATTGGCTTTCTGGACATAAACACAGTCCTCTAAGCACATATTTGAGATCTCATCTATGAGGCCAAAAGGTTTAAATATGGAACAGTAAGCATTTTTTGTGGCATTCATCTGGCATTTAACCAAGTACTACCTTACGTTAATGCTTCACTTGTGTGTGGATGCCTTTTTATCAAGATAATGAATGCTTTGTACCTGATCCTTTTTTGTGCCCTCCCTCCGAATTCCAACACCTGATGTGGCTGCATGCACATCGTGTAGCTAAATAGTTATCTGTGGAATGAATGAATAAATGAGAACATTTATCATACAATTCCAGTCATATATACAATAAAGGGCTACATTTACTGGGTTGTCTTCCTCTTCTTGAATCTTTGTTCATGCTCTCCTGGAGCCAAACCTACCTAAAATCTAAGGGGTAAGGGAGCCTCATTCCCTAGTAGTGATACAGAGAGGAAAAGGGAAGGGAGAGGATAGATCTGAGGGCAAACTGGCAGTTGACCAGCGTAGGTTTCTAAAGAAAGAGGAGTACGGCTAAGTCTGGAAGGATAAGTTGAATTTTGAAACTTGTAGGGGCCAAAATGAGGCATTTGAGAAAATGAGACCTAAAAGAGCAAAAACAAAGAGGTATGAGTTATATTGATGTAGTGTGGGAGGCTGTTCTTGGTTGATTAGGAAGTGCATGTTGAATAGCACTGGGATTAACTAGGCAAACTGGGTTAGATCATGATCTGGTATGCTATGGAGGAGAGACATGATAAATGATGTTGAAGGAAGAATTTTTGGCAGGGGCATGCAGGGTAGATTTGAGTGAGAAGAGACCAGAGGTAGGAAAACCATGAAGGAAGCTACTAAGTGACAAGCCAGAGTCTTGTCAAGGTACTGGCAGCAGGTATAGAGATGAATAAAACGATTTAAATGTTCAGCAAAATTTTATATTATAGAAGATGAAGATAAAGAATTGGTTAAAAATGATGCCATTTATTTTCAGTCTGGATAATTAGAAGAATAACTGTGATTGAAATGGGTTGGTGACTGAAGATGAGAGCAACATATGGATGGACAAATCAAGGAAAATGAAGACATACCACTGAAGCTCATTTGAAAAGATAGATGTGGTGATGCAGTTTTGAAGGTCATCAGCAGGTCATGAGAATGAATGAGGAAAAAAATGCATGGGGAGAGGGATTGTTGAGAGAGCCAAGGACTAAACCTGGGTAATGTCTTAGAAGAGGCAAGAGGCAGAAGGAGAAAGAGGCACCAGTGAAAGGAACCAAGGAGCAGTCAAAGAGGCAGAAACATGGGTAGAGTTTCAAGATAGACAGTGAAAAGGCAAGCCAGGGCAAGATAAGGAGTCAATATTATGCAGGTAAAGAAAATATGGTTCAATTGACAAGGTATGGTCACCAAGGTATGGTTCAATTGGCAAAGTATGTTAGATGAACAATCTAAAATTCATGCTTGAATGAAAGAATAGAAGAACAAAAGTATGGTTACAACTATTAAATCAAACAGAAAAGTTAATAAAAATACAGACCAAGACAACATCTTACAAGGTTCACTTTGCATCATTAAGTAATAAAGATTACCTCTCTATTCTTAACTTTCCTTAAAATGTAATGATATACTTCTTTCTATTAAAAAAATAAACCAGCTGGGCACGGTGGCTCACGCCTGTAATCTCATCCCTTTGAGAGGTCAAGGCTGGTGGATCACGAGGTCAGGAGAGCAAGATCATCCTGGCCAACATGGTCAAACCCCATCTCTACTAAAAATACTAAAATTAGCTGGGCGTGGTGGCACATGCCCATAGTCCTAGCTGTTCAGGAGGCTGAGGTAGAATTGTTGGAACCTGGGAGTTGGAGGTTGCAATGAGCCGAGGTCATGCCACTGCACTCCGGCCTGGTGAAAGAGAGACACCCAGTCTTAAATAAATAAATAAATAACCCAAACATGTACCTACTATATGTCCTCTTCTATGATTTCTTTCCTTGTTAAAACTATGTGTCCCAATTTATAGCATGCTGTCATATATCTATGGTGTTGCATATTTTTTAGGTTTCTCTGGTTATTGATGAACCTTTTTTTTTGCAGTATTATTTGTCTTTGGAGGTTGGAATTTGCCTGGGATTCCTCCAGATTTAGCTCAGCTCTGTTTTGCCATCAAAAGAGATTCTAGAAGAGGTAAAACTCACTAAGAAAAAGTTGGAGGTTATTTGATAATAGGCCATCTACCTGGTTTCGGCATAGTGGACATCGGTCTTGTTGTCTGAGGTGGAACAAGGTATATTTGAGGTATACCTTGCTGCAGTGGAAACTATCAGTGGCTAGTAATAAGACAGGGACACACAAGGTGAAAACATAAATGGTGTGTGTGTGTGTGTGTCTTCCACGTAAAAAACATAAAAGATAACCTGGAGATAAAACAGCTGTTTGAAATGAGGAGATCTGGGTCCTTGCCTGGCTTTGCCATCCCTTGGCTGCATGATTTTGAAGAGATCATTCAATTAACTTCTCTGGGCTTTACATGGGTCCTGGGAAAATTAAGAGGAAAAGATGGAAGTGTGGAGCATGCTGCTCGGCTCTATGTAGGTGTTCTTGACTGTTTTTCTTTACTATGCTTTGTCTAGGAAGTCAAAAACTTAAAAGAAGGGTTATCCATCTTGTCTGAAGCAAGACAACAGTTGGTAATTCCTATCTCCTAACTCCTGAAGGCTTTAGGCAGTCTTTTGGGCTTTATCTGTATACATGCCTGTTAATGGAGTCCCTTGCAACTGATGCCAACTCCCAGTCAAGATTTGTAACATCTTACACTTGAGCAACAGAAACGGGTGCTCTCAGGTGTCCTGCCACTCACTGTAATGTGGTTTGACTGATTCTGTTTCAAACTTTACAATTTACCTTGAATTTCTCGAGCTAGAGAGGTAAATTTCAGTGGTTAGAACATTTATAAATGCAGCCATAACCTGTGACTGACACTTTAAAAGACCAGCAATTGATTCCAAGCATAGCAGAATATTTGACTGCTCATAATATCCCTGCTGTATTTACGCAAGCACATGCATCAACGTACACACATACGCATACACAGCAGATATTTACCTGTGTTTGTGCTAAGTCACATGCACAGGAGATTTTGTTTTGTACCTGAAGGAAGAGAAATGGTTATTTGGGTGAGGTCAGAGTCTAGGAAAAATTAGGACAAGAAAGAGGGAGAAGATGGCATGGCTCATTTCTCATATTTTTCCATTGACTGGGTTTGAGTGCTATAATTAGTGGGGGCTGTGGGCGGGGGCTGGGTGTGGAAGCTGGCAGACCTGTTTAAAAAATATTTTGTGAGATTCTTGGCGCAAGCGTAACCACTGGGGCCCAGGTGACCAAGGGTGACACTGAGCTGGGGAGGAGGGGCTTCTCATTGATTCTGCATGGAAGCCAGCACAGCCTTGGGGCCAGAGGCCTGGAAACTTTGACGACTCTGGCCTAGGCATTGGTCTGCTAATGGGTGGAGCAGCTGCGGTGAGGCTTCTCTGGGTGATTTGTGGGCAATAGAGAAGACAGGGCAGAACCCAGAGATGGAAAGGGAGGCCCAGGGAAGATGCCCCATGCGTACTCTGTCTGATTGACTAGTCCATGGGCCTGTCACGTGGTCTGCCCAAGGGACCCCAGGAACAACTGGAACAAGGGTTAGGTGACTTTAATTTTAATACCAGCTTTTTCATGGACTTACTTTGTTGCCTGGGCCAAGTCATCCTTCACTCTCTAGATCTGTTTTCCCATCTGGGAAATGAGGATTTCGGATTTGGTCTCAAAGATTCCTCCAAGGTCTAACAGAATTAACCTCTGAAGTTTATTAATCTGTTCTCAGTTAATCAGACAAAATATTTTCCTAGTGACTATATCAAGTTTCTACTGCCAAATTCTAGAGATGGAATTATAAGTATATTATATGCTGCCTGTGATGCTTGTCAGGTCCAGGTTCAAAACTATTTTTGTCATTCACAGGCTGTTAATTTTCTTTACCCCTGTGATCTTCAGTTTCTTCAAAGGAAGACTGAGGACAGTAACACCTCCTGTTAGGGTTATTAAAAATAAAATGTACAGGCTGGGCGTGGTGGCTCATGCCTATAATCGCAGCATGAGCCGAGGCAGGCAGATCATCTGGGGTCAGGAGTTCAAGACCAACCTGACCAACAAGGTGAAACACCATCTCTACTAAAAATGCAAAAAATTTAACCAGGCATGGTGGTGGGTGCCTGTAGTCCCAGCTACTCGGGAGGCTGAGGCAGGAGAATTACTTGAACCTGGGAGTCAGAGGTTGCAGTGAGCCAAGATCACGTCACTGCACTGCAGCCTGGGAGACAGAGCGAGACTCTGTCTCAATAAATAAATAAAAAGTTAAAAAAACCAAAATGTACAATGCATTGAAGACATAGTAGGTGCTCAGTGAATGTTGCCAACCATCATTTTATTATAAATTAGTTATTCTAATAATGGACACTATTCACCTATAAATAAAAATGTGACTTTATAAAGCATGCCAATAGAAATACTAACACATATGAGCTTGTCAAGAGGTCTTACCGAATTAAGAAAATTTCTGCTCAATATATATTCTATCATAAAAATAAGGAGACAGCCTTCAAGAATGCCCTGTTCTTTAGCTGTTTCATTAGTTTGGCTTGACTCAGAATTCCACTCAGCTTGTCATTCCTTATGTTTCTTTTCCTCTGACAAGAAACCGAGAAAGTCCGAGGATCTTTTCTACTTATGCAACTTAAATAATTCAACCTAAGTAAAGTAACTTTGCTTCATTAGGCTAAATATAGCTTCTTTTATTCTGAATCAGTCTCTAGAGGAGGCTATTTATTCACTGAGCTTTCTGTTTCTTATCATGCATTTCTCTCAGAACCTCCATCTCTCTACTACCCTCCACTCAGAACACTGTGATGTGGCCTAAACTGATGTTGGTCTTGTAAACCTATGCTTTCTCTGTATTATCTAAATACAGCACATTATCTGATATTATGCAGAAGAGGGAACTTCCTGAGTCTACACAGTTGCTACAAATAGTTACACTTGACCTTATCCAAATGTTTTAGGAGAGACTGCACCCCCAGAGGAAGTCTCATATTTTTGTCATTTCTCTTGCCCCAGAAATAGTAGACCCTTGATAAAATATGTTAAATTACAGTAACAGACAATATGTGCACATACTTCACCAAGAACAGTTACAAATATTTTCTTACATGATCCTTACAGCAGTCCTCTAAGAAAACTATGATTGTGCTGTTTAACAAATGAGGACACATAGATTGAGTGACTTTATCCAAGTTCACATAAATCATAAAGTAGTACAGACTTGACTCTAAAAATGAAACAAAGAAAAAAGCAAGTACCAGGCTCTGTTATCAAGTAGGGCATACGTTACGGTCCTATAGGTGGGGTGAGGTAAAGGATACTCAATGTCTGAAGCTGTGTAAGAGTCTGTCAATGACGTATTCTGCTGTAAGCTATCCCCACAATTCGTAGACATGCAATACACATCTCAGGGTATTTGAAAGACATGCAATTCATATCTCATAGTAATTGAAAACAAGGGGGAAAGATGGCTCGTGGTAGGTACATGTTTTCATTAATGTTTGGATTTCGTGTGTGTGTGTGTGTGTGTGTCTGTGTGTGTATGCTATGGAGTTCCAGTAGCTGAATGTTGCAGCTAGACTAATATTTTCTTCCCTAATAGGATATTGTTTTTGCTAGTCTGGTTCATTCTTTCCTGGGAAAGTCCTAATATATGGTCCTCTCTCAACAAGGGCTAATAACTAACTCATCAGGCTAATCAAGAAGCATTTGAAAGGTGGGCATATAGCTGATCAATAAAAGCAAGCATACTGAGATTACAACTTTCCTTCCAGTTTAAGGATGACATCAGCAGCTTTATAGTGGAAACACTTTCACTTCTCAGGAATTAGTGACCTGGTCCATAATGAAAAGTTCAAAGGTACAAATATTGTTACTGTTAAGAAATTAATGGAAGATTAAAATCCATCTACACTTGAGGATATGGATGTATTTTATTCATTTTGCTTTCAATAAAATAGGAGTCATAAAATTATGAAATTAAGCATTCAATCACAGTATTAGGGTTCTCTAGAGGGACAGGACTGTTAGGATAGATGCATATATGAAAGTGAGTTATTAAAGAGTATTGACTCACACAATCAAAAGGTGAATTCCCACAACAGCCTGTCTGCAAGCTGAGGAGCAAGGAAGCTTGTCTGAGGCCCAAAGCCTCAAAAGTAGGGAAGTGGACAGTGTAGTCTTAAGTCTGTGGCCGAAGGCCTGAAAGCTCCTGGCAAACCACCGGGATAAGTCCAAGAGTCCAAAAGCTGAAGAACTAAAAGACTGATGTTTGAGGGCAGGAGGCACCCAGCATGAATGGAGGCCAGAAGGCTCAGCCAGTCTATTCCTTCCACTTTCCTCTGCCTGCTTTTATCCTGGCCATGCTGGTGCCTAATTAGATTGTGCCCATCCAGATCGAGGGAGGGGCTGCCTCTCCTAGTCCACTGACTCGTATATTAGCCTCCTTTGGTAACACCCTCACAGACACACCAAACAATGATACTTTGTGTCCTTCAATCCAGTCAAGTTGACACTCAATATTAACCATCATCATCACTTAATAAGTGATTTGTCTCTTGCATTGCGTTGAAGTAAAGGGGGTTTTAGATGTTAGCATTTTCACTTTCATCTTGGCATTCAAGATCCACTATGATCTGATTCCAAATTATATTTGTTATCTTATCATTTTATGTAACTTTCAAGTGGAGAAAAGAGTCTTTCATAGCTATGCCTTGTGCTTTTCCTTCTCTATCTTAAACAAAAACAAATTATTGTTTTATCAGCTTGAAACACTTTTCTTCATCTCGACTTACACAAATCCTGTTTCTTCGAGATCAGCTTTAATCACTTGAAGTGGATTTTTTAAATCTCTCCAGCTGAAAGCAGTCTTCCCTCCTTTTCTGAACATGCCTCTCACGCCTCTTACACCAATCTTTCTTCTGATATTATTTGTATCTTTTCTGCTCATTAAATAGTACTCTGGAGAGGGGGCTATATCTGATTCACACTCACTTCAGCTATTGCTGTAGTAAAACCAAATTCTGCTGCAGGAAAACTAGGTGCTGAGCACATCTTCCTTTGGTTTATAGGAAACCCTGCTTACTAAAAATTTTGTATTTTGTTGCTTGTATTTTACCTAGTAGAGAGTAGATTTTAAGGTATGTAACCACTTGTAAATATTACATTATATAGTATTTACCATAGCTCCTAGCACATAGTACAAACTAAATATTTGCTGAATGAATTAATGAATGAAACAGCAATGATGTTAAATCATACATCTTCTGTCTTAATACTCAGGAAGGATTACTATCTACTTGTATAAAATTTGTGTCCTGACTTCATTTTCCACCTCCCTCTGCTTTTCAGACACTGGAAAGTCAAAATTTAAGCTGCCCAAAGCGATGAGAATTAAGCTATGTATTTTATAGTTTTTCAGTGTATCATGTCTGAAGTTCTCTTGCTATAGAAAGTTTTCTTCTTCTCTAATGGTTAAGAAAATAAGTAAAAAAAAAAAAAATCAAGACAGGTAATATATACTGAAAAAAATGGTGGTCTTTAGACATTCGTAGGAATATTTTAGTGCTTACAATAAATTAGAGCCATGGTTTAAGGACGCCAGTACTTATTTTGGCACAAACAGAGAAAGATGATAGTCATTCTTGTCCTTGACCTCAAATGTCAGGGTTACTTCCAAATATACTAAGTTTATTTTAATTACCTACAAATGTACTTAAACTATTAATAAATCATCTACATCTACATATTTTCACCTCATCTTCTATATTCAGTCTACATTCAGAGAATATTTGTGATCCATGTGTGAGAGGAGGGAAAGAAGGAAATAAAAGACTGAGAATTATCTCAAGTAGTGAAAATTTGACCTCCACTTGAATTAGGAGGTCAAACTAATGTCACTTGCTGTGACAACTGAGTAAATAATTTCTCTTTTTGGACATCAAACTTTTAAAAAAGCAAGTTATTAGATTAAATTACCAATGAAGTCACTCCAAACCCTAATGCGCTTCCTCTCTCTCTCTCAGATATATGTGTATCTATTGATATATATGTGTGTATGTATGTATGTATCTAATACCTTTTTACAAAAGGTACAATTAAGGCATTTGATTTAGGATGTTTTTCATTTGTGTTAATAAACCCAATTGAGTGTTTATAGGACCAACAGTCTATAGTTTGATATCAGGATTTGCTACTGTTACAGAATCCAGTGGAAAGCTGTCCATCAAACAATATTGTGGAATGTTTTCTTAAAAATTTACTGGAATTTGGCTGAGTGCAGGGGCTTATGCCTGTAATCCTAGCATTTTGGGAGGCTGAGGCGGTCATATTGCCTGAGCCCAGGAGTTCCAGACCAGCCTGGACAACACAGTGAAACCTCATCTCTACTAAAGTACAAAAAATTAGCTGGGCGTGGTAGTGTGCACCTGTAGTTCCAGCTACTTGGGAGGCTGAGGCAGGAGAATTGCTTGAACCTGGGAGGCGGAGGCTGCAGTGAGCCGAGATCACACCACTGCACTCCAGCCTGGATGACAGGGTGAGACTCCATCTGCAGTCTGAACAACAACAACAACCAACCAAATTGGTAGAATTTATCTGTAGAATCACATGTGATTTATTTAATAGAAAGATCTCTGATTATTTTTTTCAATGTTCTCTTCTGACTACTGGCTATTCTGGTTTTTCAAGACTCTTCTGGAGTCCATTTTGTAACTTGCACTACACTAAGACATATTATCCAATTTGTCTAGATTTTCAAATTTACTGGCATAACTTACAAATAATATTCTCTCTCAACATTTTCAAAATCTGCTCCATATTGGCATTTTAGTCTATTTTCCATTGCTTATCATGGAATGCCTGGGACTGGGTAACTGATAAAAGGAATTTATTTCTTACAGCTATGGAGGCTGAGAAGTCCAAGGTCAAGGAACGACATCTAGTGAGGCCCTCCTTGCTGGTGGGGACTGCAGAGTCCCAAGGCAATGCAGGCCATCGCATGGTGAGGAGGCTGAGCAAGCTAGTTCACGTCTCTCTTTCTCTTCTTATAAAGCCACCAGTCCCATTATCATGATAACCCATTAATACATTAACCTATCTATTTCATTAATTCATGAACGGATTAATCCTTCATGACCAAATCACTTCTTAAAGGTCCCACCTTTCAATGTTGCCACTTTGGGAATTAAGTTTCAACATGAGTTTTGGAGGGGACAAACATTCAAATGATAGAAATTGCTAATAACATTTTTTATTTTGTCTTCTTTCCTTTTCTTTATGAAAATTTGCCAGGAGTTTACCTAAAAAATTAGTCTTTTCAATGAAGCAGCTATTGGGGTTATTGATTAATCCTAAAATTTATTATTTTATTAATACTTATTTTCTATGTATTACTTTTCAACAGCCATTTGATTTATTTCATTGTTATTTTATATAGTATTTTAAATTGGGTTCATATTTAATTTATATTCAACATTTCCTGTTTGATAGTAAATGCATTTAAGAACATATGGATTCTTCTCCATATTACTTTGCTACAATAGCTACATCTCACAAATTTTGACACATAGTATTATTATTGTCATTTATTTCTAAATGGATTTTGACCACAATTATTGTTTAAAATGTTTCAATATTTTCAGGTGGATTGTCATTTTTTGGAGAGAATGGATAACCTTTCTTGTTAATTTCTAACTGTATAGCTTTAAGATCAGAATCTCTGATCTATATATAATTTTTGCTTCATAGTAGCCTGATAATAGGTCAATGATCCTAGATAGGCAAAGTGTTTGGAAAATATATATATATGTTGTTAGTCAAATTATTCAAATCTGTATTTGCTTTTGATCTACTTAAGACAACAATTATTGAAAGAGATATTTTAAAATATTTCACTGTTTTTGCTTTATTATAGTTTTTTTATTTAGTTATTTTGCATCTGTTTTAATTAGGTATATAGAATGTTAATGACAGCTTTATTCTCTTAATTATATCTTTTATCAATTTAAATAATTCTTCTTTGATATTTTAAAATAATTTTCCCCTTGAGTTGTGCTTTTTATATTAAAATTAATAGATCTGCTATTTTCACATTTACCCTATGTATCTCTTTAATCTTTTCATTTTTATCTCTCTGGATCTTTCTGTTTAGGTGTATCTTTTATACATAACTGATTGCTAAGCTTTATTCTTTTCCTTAACAAATCTTTGTCTCTGACTTATAATAGAGAAATTTATTCCAAAGTCTTTTGCTTTAATGAAACTTTGCAATTGTTTCATCCATTTTATTTTATGTTTTTAACTTCTGACAAGAAACTGTGTAGAAGAATGTTATTTGCTCTGGCTGGGAAACCCAGTCCTACCATAGTAGATGTGTGACCTTGCTTAATTACATACATTTTCTGTGCCTCAGTTTCTTCATGAATTAAATAAGAATGATTATAATCATGCTCAATTCATTGACTTTTTGTAGGGATTGAGAAAATTATTATATGCAAAATGTTTAAAACTTTGCCTGAGAATGTGTATGAAATAAATGTTAGCTACAATTGTCATTGTGTGTGGAAACACTTGTATTTGTTAAGATTCTCCCCACCTCCTTTCTTCTTCCAGTGGTTTGTAAATGGTGCATTTAAGTTATATTGTTCTAGCAGTTCCTTTGTATATGTGACAGATGCATTTTTGAAATCAACTTTATTGAAGTATCATTTGCATGTCATATCAGGTACCCATTTTAAGTATATATGTTGATGAATCGTGACAAATATATACAACCACTTAATTACCACCACAGTTGAGATATAGGACATTTCCATCACAGAGTAATAGCCTGTGTCATTTCCTATACAACACCCTCCCCAACCTCCATCTCTTTCCAACACCCTGTTAGTCATTGATATGCTTTCTGCTACTATGGATTAGATTTATCTTTTCTAGAGTTTCATATAAATAGAATCATGCAGCAGGCAGATAATAATATTGCCATTATTATCCAGAGTTATTTAATAGCTCTGTCCTCCCCTAAATGAGGTAAGCACTTCAGTAATTTTTCTCTTTTCCCCTTCTCTCTGTTACCTTCCATTTTGGGACGACCTAAGATCCTAGTTATAAATATTTGGAGATTATGAATTATTTATTAATCTGTTTTCTACTTCATTTACTCATCACTGCCTCTTGTATCTTCTGTGTTACTTATTTTATCTATTTATTTTTGCTTCCCACATTTTTTTTCAGATATTTTCAAGTATATAGATATATATTTTTTCCTAGAGGGCATGAAGAGTGGTAACTTTTCTGAATCTTTGCAACACTCAATATATCCTTATTTTGCTCTCCTATTTGAATGGCAGTTTAGATGCTAAATGTAGGATTCTAAGAAACATTTTCCTCCTTTATTTTCTCCTGATATGTACTTTCGCCAACAGGAGTTCAGATTTAGCACTAAAGAAAATTAATACAACTGGGTGTTTTGACTCATTGTTTTTCAATTCAGCAATATCTATTTCTATTTTGCAGTTTATCAGGGATTTTTCCAATAATCAAAATTTCAAATGTCAAGGCTGCTAGTTCAGTGTTTCTCTAATAGGCATGTGCATACAAATCACCTGTGGGTCTTGTTAAAATGCAGATTCTGTTTTAGTCATTCTAGGATGAGGCCTGAGATTCTGTGCTTCTAACAAGCTCTCAGGTGATGGTGATGGTGATGGTGATGGCCTGTGGACCACACTTCAAGAATCAACGCCCTGCCTACTGTGTCTTCAAGGATTTGATATCCTTTTAAACCATTCTGAAGATATACATTATTTGTCTTAAATTTCTTTTTTTTCTGTATCTTCTATTAACTCTGTCTCCTTGAGATTGCAGTTCTTGTATTTCCTAGGTCTGTGGTTTCTCACTTCTGATATTGATTTTCCTCATTTTTTCCCCCTCCCTTTAAAAACGCTTGGTCGTCAGTTACCTGTTGCTCACCTATTCCTGTGACTATGGGTGAGGGGAGGCATGTTGCTCAGAGTGCTCTGGGAGCAATGTGAGGATTCTACACCTGCCTAACTTCAGAGCTGGCTCTGCTTTTGTCTATGCGCAATACCACTGCCATCAACTGCTTATCACAAGTAGGGAAGAGTGCTGACCAGCGCAGCTGATAATAATGATGATCAAAATAACAACCAAATTAACATTTTTGAGTGCTTACTGCATGCAAGGCCCTGTTCAAAGTGCTACACACGTATTAACTTGTTTAACAAATGCATCTTGTCAAAGACATGTTTAAAAATCTAAACCACACGAACGGTTCCTCTCTGTGCTTTTAATATTGTCTAATTTGCTGAAATTGATGAGCACAATTTATTCTAATTATTTTTCCTTTTCCTTCTTCACTTCTGTTATTAAATGAAAAAATGCTAAATATATAGATATTTGTCTAGACAATAGCCCAAATATTCCAGCACAATTATATAATACCCCCAACCCAAACCCTTTATAGTGGACAAAGAATGGAGACCAAGAGCATGAGAGAAGAAGAGAGAAGAAATAAAAGTAAACTTAAGGAGACAAGGTGAATAAAGGGATAATATAAAAGAAGGAGAAAATTAATGGAGGTAAAACTTTCACGATGGAGGAGAAGTGACATGTCAGTGGCATGTGTCTGCTTTGCCCTTGCATCCAGAACTCAGCTGCATTTTGCTGAGGTTTCTGTTTAGACCTTCCTTAAATGCTTTCACATCTCTGCACACGGGAAGATTAATTGAGTAGCCTTCAACATTCAGACACAGCCCTGGCTGTGGTGACCTTACAGAGCTGACCCAGGAGAACAGGAGGAATATTCATTTTGGCTTCTAAAGAGGCAGATTTTTATAAATTTACTGGAAAGACATCTTGTTCTGTGTTGTATGGATTGTTTCTGTGAGCTGAATAAAATGGTCCCTTATTTTGTGGGCTCACAGGGATTTTATTAGCAATATTTATTTAGACGCCAAAGAAGAAGCCATTTGAATCTTGGAACTTGGTTTGAATTTGCAGCTAAATGTGATCTTTCATCTCAGCGCTGTTTGCTTTCATTTCAGGATGTGGATGGACAATGGAAAGACAGGTGAAACCATTGGTATTTTGGGCTCATGCCACTAATTTTCAGTATTTCAGGTTCTGGGAAATTTGAAGCTCACACTCTTAAAAATGTTTTCCACCGCTTTTAAAGGCATTTGTTTTGCAAAGGAAACACAATCCTGATGTTTTGTACTTATAAAATCTGTTTCTTTAGAGTTGACCACGCCTCTACAGGCCTTTCTACTTGTCTTTAATTAGGATTAGGCAGTGCTTTTCTTGATAAAGAAAACAGCCTTACAGAAAAAGGACGGTCAAAGCAGCCCTCGGGACATCAGCCTGGTTTGAATCTATATTTTTAATGAATTGTTCATTTTTCAGTTTGTAACTTGAATCTCACTGAAAATACAGCCCCTGAACAAACGGAGTTCTTACTGTGGGCCTTGCCTTAAGCTCAAACCCTGGGGAACAAAGAGTTCCATGAAATTCTTGGGTTCAGGCACCATCAGATGAGTCCTCTACAGAGACGTTTTTGGAAACAGTACTACAACACATTATATGTACTACAACAGGGTAGCGTATTAAGTGAGAGGAAAGGGGGCCTCGCTCCGCCTGAGTCAGTGGAGTACTGAGCAGTTTGTGAAGGAGGCAACATTGCTTCTGGATCTCACAAAATGAAAACACGTTCTCCAGCACACTTCTTCTTTCCTCCTCGAACACTCCGTAACTGCCTTCTCCCTGTCTTCCTCATTCCACCATCCCCCTGCATGCCTACTTTCAAAGCTTTGTTTCTGAACAAACAGTATTCAAAATGCTGAGAACACCTGTTAAATGGCTCTTTCAGAGGTCCATGGTTGTCAGAACTGCTTCACGTCCTTGCGCTTGGAGTTCAACTTGCTATTTATCCTGCTGAAATCCCTCCGCCTCCTCCCAGACTCCGCCTGGCATCTTAAAGTTGCATCATTTGTTCTGACTAACGCAGTTCTTTGAATTTATAGCACGCAGCCTCACCCAGGTGTAACTGATTTTCTCTTACTTTCCACGTGTATTGGCAGCCAATCCCAGAAAGAGGAAGTGTCTTCAACTGGGGCAATTTGAGACATAATAGGTAGTGCTGAATATCTGTGTGTGTCAGCGTTGACGGCAGAGGTGAGAGAACTACATAACGCCTCTTCTTCAGGGTGACAATCCCCTTTCTGTTATCCATCACTGAAGCCTTTCTCCTTGCTCTGGTCGAGGCAGGGAGCAGGCCCATCCATCCTGGAGGAGCAGGATGCACGACCTTAGGAAATGATTGGCATCAGTTTTGCAGAGGCGCTCTCAGTTACGGGGCATCATATCAGTCTTGTGTCATGTGTATTGATTGTAGACTTCCTCACGGAGAGTCTGGCTCACGACTAGGGTACCAATGCAATTCTTCTGGCCCCTGCTTGCTGAGAAAGGGAGATGACAGAGAGGTTGTGTGAAGGTGAAACAAAAACTTGATCTTCAGTGGCTGTTTTATTTGTTCTGAGTGTCTGCAAGGCTCTGCAGTGGAACAGGACATCTTTTACCTTCTGATTGCCAGTGTAGGAGAGGCTGACTGCTAGGGGCAGATCTGGGTAATGAAGACTAGTAAGATTTCTAAGGATGAACAAAGGGAGATTGGGGAGTCATAGATCAGAGCATAGATAATTCATGGCATATTCAAAACTGTGTCTCAGTGGCATGTCTCTTCTTTGCTCTTGCATCCAGAGTAGCTTATCTGATATTTATGGAATGTCTTTGCAGTGACATGCATGACACTAGGTGTGCGGGACCCATAGGCAAACAAGTCAGAGTCCCTGCCCTTCAGGAGCCTTAGGGCTGATGTATTAGTGTTGTTTAGCCGGTCTCCATTCTTTAAAAATCTCTTGAATTACTCCCATCTTCTCCATCCTCTCTGGAAAGCTTCAACTTCAGACAAAGCTCCTCTCTGTGCTCTGTAGTTAGGGTAGCACTGAACTCTCTAAGTCATGGTCAGATGAGTTTCTCTCCCCTGAATGTGTGGTTCATGAGCCTCTGAGGGCAAAAACAGCATCTTTTAATCTCAGAATCTCCATTGCTCTTACCAGAGAGTGGGCATTCAGCCATACATTGAGTGATGAATCTCACAGCTTATGTCTGTCTTTCCTTATTCATTCTTTAGTGTCCTTCTCAGGTTGGGATAGAAGAATCTCAGCCAGGGCCTAACTTTATTTTAAAAAAATTGTCTGGTAAATGAGACTTTGGAGCCAGGAGAGGGGAGGTTGGCCAGGGCCCAGCTCTGTCTCTGACTTGCACTTGGCATGAATCGTCTCACTTCTCTTGACCCCTATCAGCCTTATCCATAAAATTTTCTCATGTATACTGTGGAAAGTGGAAATGATAAGACAATGCTAACCCCATTCATAGTCTATCATTGTTTTCATGTACACATGCATCTGGCAAACAGTTTTTAAACATCAATGGTGAAGGAGGCTTCCCCCAGCAGGCTCTGCATACCACACCTCAGTTGCATCCAGTGGAATGCTTGCTCTCCACTCAGTATACCTTCCTCCTCCTGTCCTGGGACTCTTTCCTTTGCTTCGAGGGCCCCAGTATCACCCCATCACCACTGCCTCTTCTTTCGTTTTGTGTCCTGAATCCCCAGTTTCTATTCTGGCTGCTGGAGTGTTACCTTCTCTGTGAAGACTTCTCTCACCCCTCCTCTCCACTTGAGTGCAGTACTTCATCTCTCCTCCACTGAGGCATGCCTGTGCTCATAAAGCTGTTACAGATCTGCATGTTTACCTGCCTGTTAATTGTGAGCTCCCTGAGAGCTGGATTCCATAGTGTCTGATACCAATGGATGGATCTTTTCTTCCTTCTTAACCTGTTGTGCTACAGTAGTGGTGTTCAAACATTTTGGCCCCAAGACTCCTTTGTGTGCTTTGAAATGATGAAGGACCCCAAAGAGCTTTTGCTTATGTTAGTTAAATTATTCATATTTACTGTATTAGAAATTAAAAGTGTAAAATGTAAAAATTCATTAGTTCACATATTTTCCAAAAGAAAAAGTGGTGTTGTTTTACATTCTTGCGAATCTCTTTAAAGTTTGGCTTAATTGAAGACATAGATTTTCTTATCTCCTTTTATATTCAGTCTGCAGTAATATGTTGTTTAGTTGAAGTAGATGAAGAAAATTCTGCCTTACACAGATATATCATGGAAAAAGAGTGAAATATTTTAACAGTGTTTTCAGATAATTGTAGACAGTTTCTCTCTCTCTCTCTCTCTCTCTCTCTCTCTCTCTCTTTGCTATTACATCAAAACTTAACAATTGGGAGTTTCTTTAATATTAACTGCATTGTGGGATCTGTATCTATATGAATAAACATTTTGTATTCACTTATATTAAAATTAACTAGTGCATCTTGCATTTTAAATGTGTATTTTCTCCATGCATGGCTTTGTAACGTGCATTGGGTCATCTGGGAAATATTGGTTCACCGACTTCTGCCAGTCGTCTTTCAAATGTTGGAACATTTCATTCCAAAACTCAAATTGTCACATATTTCAACATCAAGACGAATCAAATCAGAAAAGTTTTAAGTATTGGGGAGCTGTTAAGTTCATGGTGGTGGATACACCTTTTCCAACATTCTAGTTTTTTATTGAAAGCTTAAATTTTATGATGGGCAAAAGGTATTATTGGTTGTGCTCTTGAAGTGGCAGCTTCACTTTGTTTGTTACTGAAAAAATGTCTGTGAAATACCCAGGTTTAAATACCTATAGTTTGTCTGTCCACCATTCTTCCAAAGAAATATGTGTTCCATGAAAAAAGCAGTTGACTTAGTTTATATCTCAATTGTGCAACTACTTTTTCTAGAGATAACTATTTACTTCAGTAAACACAAGAAGCACTTCATGCATATTTCTCATTTTGTCATGGAATAGAGAAAGATGTGTACTCATGGTTATAAGTTTAATGAAATAAATAATAATTTAAGCTGCATCTTTAAGGCAAGTTAAAGAGAAACTTACTTTTTCTTTTGACTGTTATTCATGGCCATGAAGAATATGGTCTGATGTGGGTTTGCTGCCTCAAACATGCTAAAGCCTCGGCAGTTTTACCTTCTGTTGTATTTTGCACATCAGTGCAAATGACAACACAGGAAAAGTGGCAAACAATAGCTTAGTATCATTTTGAAAATAATCCGACCTTGTTTCTTCTCTGCAAGGATCTCAGAAATCCCTAGGGATTGCTGGATCACAATGTGAGAACTACTGACCAAAATAATAGGTTTCTGTGCTTCACCCCCTTTATGTAGTCATCTTTCTTTACTAAGAGTAAAAAGGATCTACTTGTACTAGATCTATCCTGAAGATTTAAGAGGAGAGACAGGATTTTTTTATTTGACTTCAGTTCTTTCTGCAATCTCATTCTGCCTTCGGTTTAGACATTATCTCCTTTGATTCAGCAGGGGCCAGTGACCCAGTCAGAGGGACACAGAGCTAAGACTGACCAATTGATCAAGTCCTGGAGGCACAAGGTATAAAGAAAGAAGAAGAGAGAGCTGGGTCAGGAAAGTACTAGGGAAAACAAGGTTTGAAGATAAAAAATATGAGAATTAAAGAAAGAGGACCAAGGAGGAGTGAAGAGGAAGGGAAAACAATGAAGAAAAACAGGGACATTAAGAGTAAAGAAAATAAGATGAAAAGAAGAGGGGTCCTATGGTAGGAGAGCATGATGTCATCTGGTAGAAAGGCTGTGAATCAGGAGATCTGGGTTCAGCAGGGCCACATGCATCTTCCATCCTTGCGAGAGTCAATGTCCTCCTTGGGCCTCATATTTTTCCTTCTGCAAAATGAGATGGCTGAGAGGGGAACAACCATCAGAGAGTGCTGCGGGCAGACAAGAACGTCAAGGGATGGTCTTCCGGGAAAGTCCCTGCACTCCCCAAATTGTGAGTAAAATCCTGGGTGTTCATAAGTTTTTTTTCCTAGGACAGGGAGAGGGTTGTACTCATAAATTACTCAAAGGTCTCTTTACCAAACTCGATGAGGCACCGCTGGTTTGGATGGTTTATGATCTTTTGTGGCCCTAAAACTTTATGATTCTTACACAGAAGTAGACCCTGCAAACTGATTCTAAAATGATTTCCCAGCCTTGTAGTTTCATGATCATTGCCTTTGACCCTGAGCAAAACTCAACATGAAGTCTCTGGCCTTGTAACAATTTGTTTTTTCCTGTGTAGAAAAGAAAAACAATGCAGTGACGATCCCTGAGTTTCCTGAACCCTTTTCACATGGCATTGCCTGGCAGGTAGAACAGGTAGAAAATCAGAATCTCTGGGGGTCACCCAGCCCAGCTGCTGGTCCTGGGGTGCACACAAACAGAGGCGGCTTTACTCTGCATGCTACAGCCACAGCTCCTCTGGTCCCAGCTTGTTGACTTGGTCCCAGGGAAGGAGCAAAGCTGTCCAAGTCCAATGAATGGCCGGCAGTGGAAAACCAGTGTTGCTGTCTGTTGGCAGGCAGCGCGGCCGACACCACACTTGGTCAGCTCCCCACAAGCGGTGCTCCCCTTTCCCCCGCCATGGCTAGCTTTGGCAGGCGTTGCCAGGCCTGACTGAGAACGCAGGAAGTTTTGGGTCACGGTGACCTCTAGTTGTTGATGCCAGATGAAACATGCCCTGGAGGTTCTCCAGTGTCACATGGTGTGTGGAGCAAGAAAAGGCAGGGTTGCTCTTGCGCTGACAAAGTGGATTTTGGTTCCCAAATGGCACCCCTTGGGGAATAGGAGGAGTTGTGGGTGGGAAGGGGGCAGGCAGGCCGAGCAGTGGTGTGAGAGTGGGCAAGGGAGAATTAGTCTTGCATTTTTCGTCTCCTTCAGCCTTCCAGGAAGCCACTTCCTCCTGGAGGTGGAGGCAAACCCCCAGATCTGTGGCATGGGAATTTGGGGAAAACGCTCTGCAGTGTTTTAGTTGTTTACGTGGTGGTAGGGGTGGATTTCTTGCTTTACACATGCTGGGCCTCATAGCTGGATAAAAGCTATGTAATATGTGGGGCCTGACCTGGAGCCCCCACAGCTCAATTGCTTAAAATGGAAAGGAAGTCAACCATGGATGCTCAGAGTTGGGGCTGCTACCTTCAGACCCGGATTAGTTTTCAGTTACTACCCAGGAAGATGATAATGTCCCTTTCCCTCCTGCTGAAATCTCTCTTCATCTTGTTTATACATGTTGGGTTATCTAGTCCCATTTTTCTGAATTCCAAGCACCTAGAGGAGGCTCAGTGGTTCCCAAAGGAGACTTCTATCAGAGGTCCAGTGATGGACACCTGTTTTTGTCCCACGTAGGTCCAACATGCCTCAATACAATCTCTATGCCTTTGTCCTGGGCAGGAGGATAAGGCTTGGCTACATTCGCTTTCAAGAATCAAGACGAGAGGACTGAAAGAGAAACAGCTGAAAGGAAGGAGCCAAATAAAAAACAAGGTCCAGCTGGAGAAGTTCAAGCTCGATAAGCAGGCTTGAAAAAGAGGTCAGGCCCCAGGAGCTGGGCCGGAGCAGCGAGGAGTGTTTTTTCCAGGGGAAGATGACTGCCTGAGAGGTGGGTGGGCTCTAGTCCGCTGCCCCACACCCAGCTCCCGTTGCCACAGGGAGGCCATTCCAGTTTCCCCTCCTTCTCCCCTGAAGGCCAAATTACCTCAGCTGCATTGAAATGGAGATAGAAAGGGTACGTCTGAGATCTAGAGGGAAGGTATCCTCGGGGAAAATGAAACATCATCCAGGGGTCATCTCCAATCTCACCTCCTCCAAGAATCCTTGCGAAATCTCTCCTGGATCTTGGCTCTCTCTCCACCCTCCTCCATAGCACTCCATGTCTTAGTTCTGGTATACATCTGTAACTGTCACATAATGAATTATTTGGTAATGGTAGTGACATAATATTTGTACGGTATGTCTTCCCTTCCAAAATGTATTCCTTTTGCAAATAGTAACTCATTTGCTCTCAGTAATGACCCTGAAAAGCAGCGAGTAGGCTTTATTTAGAGGTACGGTGGTACAGAAAGCACAGACCTTGTCTCTGTTAGATTAAGGCTTGAAATATAAACCTTGTGATGAGAGCTTGGATAGCCTCCTTGACCAGTTTAGGCAGCAGTTGGCCCCACCAAGAGAAATCTGTGCCCTCTCCTCTGCTAGTGGGACCACTGTGGCTTCCACCACAAGCTAAGTTTCTGGTAAAAGAAAGTCCTGCCTTGCATATCCAGAAAAATGTTAGCTTGGAGGCATCATATTTTCACAACATACTATTTGGAACTCTGAGCAAATGCCATGGTTTTCTAGCATCAAAACAACTTTATTCCAAAGTTTCTTTTGGAAATTTGAAGGCCATGCACTCTGCCAGGCCTCACATTCCAGCTCTCCTTGGCAGCCATGCCCTTTGGTCATTACAGCTCCTCTGTCACGTACCTGCATCCATGTCCTGCTTTGATTTCTCTTCTCTTTACCTCCCGCATCCTCCCCTTTCCAACTGTTTGCATGGTACCCTTGAGGTTCGCCTGTTATGCCAGCGAACCCTCATACTTTCAGTCTTTTTATATATTTCCTTCCCTATCTTCTGCCCTAATTGAAACCTGGTCTCCCTAGGGAAACCATTTGTTGGAAGTCCTCTTAATGGACTTCTAACACATATGAAGTCTTACCCTAAATTTGGAGCAATGTGACTTTTTCTTATGTCACACATTACTGTTCCAAAACATTATTCTTCCTGCAATTTAACATTTCTCTTTAAAAAAAATAAGGTATTTGGCTAAACCGTCCAAGTCCTCCACATTTCACACTCACCCCTCACTGTCAACCATGGACCTCTTAATGTCTCTCCACATTCGTTGAATATTTAAACACACAATTTGCAATTCTCCTTCTTTCTTTAAGCCCTACCATTGTTCTGGATGGTCAAAATTCAGGATCATCCAATTCTTTGATTTTCACAAACTCAGGATTTCATTTTCTACGAGCTTTGATCACTGCATATCTCACCCCCTTCATCTGTTCTCTGAGATCTTTTAGAGTCCTTGGGCTGTCTGCCCAACCTTCTTCAATCTAACTTTTTTTTTTGCTTTCTTTTTAAATTAATAATGAAAATAATAGCCAATATTTACTGAGTACTCATTATTCACTGTGCTTCATGAACAGATTATTACATACATCTTCTTAGTCACTACATACAACCCTGCGAGTTTGGTGCTATTTTTGTTTGTTTTTTTGCAGATGAGACGACTAAGAAATAGAGGTATTTAAAATTTTAGTTTAAATCATGCAGCTACTAATAAGCATTGGAGTTGAGATTTGGGCTCAAATATTCCGGCTCTAGAGGGGATATTACTACTATGTTCCTCATCTCTCTATCCCTTAAAAGTCTTTGTTTTAGGGTTTCAACCTCAATCATCCTTCTTATCCCACACACTCTTTCCAAATGTCCTGGTCATGTGCTCCTCCATTCAGTTAATACCCAATTCTGTAATTTTAGTGTTACTGCAGAAAACACTCCCCCTAGCCTCTCTTTGGCCTCAGTTTCCTCATCTGTGAAATAAGAGTAATGACAGCACCTACCTTCTAGGACTGTCTGTAGTAAGCAAACGTATAGAAAAAGCTGACTTACCTCCAAACCCGGCTTCTTCTTCTTCTTCTTCTTCTTTTTTTTTTTTTCTGAGACAGAGTCTTGCTCTGTTGCCAGGCTGGAGTACAGTGGCAGGATATTGGCTCACCGCAACCTCTGCCTCCTGGGTTCAAGCCATTCTCCTGTTTCAGCCTCTCAAGTAGCTGGGACTACAGGCACATGCCACCACGCCCAGCTAAGTTTTGTATTTTTAGTAGAGACTGGGTTTCACCTTGCTGGCCAGGATGGTCTTGATCTTTTGACCTCATGATCTGCCTGCCTTGGCCTGTCAAAGTGCTGGGATTACAGATGTGAGCCACTGCCCCTGGCTCAGAGCCAGCTTCTTATTCTCCGTCTACATTTCTATTGAATGGCTCACAGGTATCTCACATACAACATGTACCAAGCCACATTTCCATGCCTCCCATGTTTAAAATTGGCGGCTTTTCCCTCATATCCACCCAGTTTTCCTACAAATAGTTTTTTTCCTTTTTTCTTGACCCTGCGTGTAACCTGTCTTTTAAGTTCTGTTTGACAGTTCTAGTATGTAAATTGACTCTATTTCCTAAATTCGGGCCCTCATCCCTTTACATCTGAATAATTACCACGTTTTCCTACCTGGAATCCCTGCTCATACTTTTTATAGCTTTGAGAGATAATTTTTTTTTAAAGGAATCAGATGATATTTACTCTGTTTGCTTTAAATTCTTCCATGGCTCCCCAAAGATTTTAGGATATAGTTCAAATTTCTTAGTTTATTCAGATTTTTTAAAAAAACTTTATCTTGCTTTTTGGCTTCATCGTATTAATATTTCTTGCCATTTTTCCTAACACGTATTTTGCCCAATCATGGGGAACTTCTAGTAGGTCTTCAAATGCCAGTGTCTCCCAAAGCTCATTGCACTTGTAAATGCTGATTTTTCTTTTCAGCTCTCCTTGCTCTGGCTAACTTCCTCTTTCGCTTGAAGTCTTGACTCAGGTGTCATCTTTTGCAGAAATGTATTTTTCCTGATGCTCATAGTTTATTTTGGTGCTTTGTCTGTAATTCCAAAGCACCTGGTACGTATTTCTGCCAATCAGTGAACACTCCACATCCTGGTTCTCATCTTTACTTTGCCTCCAAATACCTAGAGCCAGGGCAGCAAACAGCAGCCCAGGGACCAAAGTCATCCTGTCACCTGTTTTTGAAAATAAAGTTTTATTGGAACACAAGCATGCCCATTCAGTGTTCTCTATGGATGATTTTGGATAAAAAGAGCAGAGTTTAATTGCTGTGACAGAGACTATATATTCCCTAAAGCTAAAACATTTACTATTTGACCTTTTGCAGAAAATATTTGTAGTCCCCTTTCATCCATTACTGTGCTCAGTATAACAGAATTCTTAGCCAGAGATGCCCAGGCCCTGAGGGAGAAAGTGAATCAAGATCTTGCAGAGGAGGAGTGTCAAGGGAAAAGGATAGTTGGATGATTCAGATACACAACCTAGGGGATCATGTTCCTACCCTACACCACTGACAGTCATTCCATGTGTCCTTATGAAACATTTCTTACATAACATGAGATAGAGACTGTGTGTGTGTGTTTTAATCTTCTGGCTTACATGTCTAACACAGTGACAGGCTATTAGAAGTAAAAACAAATAAGTCAAAAGACAAGCCCAAAAGCCAAGCTCACACAGAAACAATTGTTTGAAGGATACTGGGATATAATCAGAGGTCTCAGGCAGAGGTGAACACCCAGTTTTTGAAAAGACACAGCAATAATGCAGAGTAATGACTGTTACCAGGATCCAGCCTCTGTCTCATGTCTCTGCTGTTTCTCATCATGTCACTTTCATTTTTCTCTTTCACCATAGACTTCTTCTAGCTGGCAAAAAGCATGACCCTGCACAGTTCCTGAGTTTTTCATTTTATAGTTTTCGGTTATTGATGAGCCTTTATCCTGACTTTCTCTTAGTCGCATATTCCAAAATACTAAGTCCGTTTACCATTGATGTGGTCAAGGGAGAGGGGTTAGGTGAGAAAATAGAAATGTTAGTGATACTTATGGATAGACTAAAAATAGGGGATGACCCAAGAAGGAAAGAGGAACTGTTCCCAGAATAAGGGAGAGCTACACAGACGAAGAAATAGGTGCCCCCTACAGTAGCACTTAGGAGGTGCTTAATTGATGTATATTGACTCAATAAATGAATAAAGAAGTTAACCTCTTTGAGTTTCTCCTTCTGCGAGATGAGAATAGCATCTACCTCACAGGCTTGTACTGACAATAACGCATTAACTACAGTGCTTGGCAGGTAGTGGATATTCAGTAAATGCCACCTAAATATCCTAGCAGTCATCTGGAATGGAATTGCAAAGGGAAATTAAGGGAGAATTTATTATAACAGGTTATTTTTAAAAATTCAATCAGCACGATTATCCAATAATTTCTTTTTTTTTTAGATGGAGTCTCGCCCTGTTGCCCAGGCTAGAGTGCAGTGGTACAATCTTGGCTCACTGCAGCCTCTGCCTCCCGGGTTCAAGTGATTCTCCTGCCTCAGCCTCCCGAGTAGCTGGGATTACAGGTGAGCGCCACCACAACTGGCTAATTTTTGTATTTTTAGTAGAGATGGAGTTTCATCATCTTGGCCATGCTGGTCTCGAAGTCCTGACCTCATGATCCACCCTCCTTGGCCTCCCAGAGTGCTGGGATTACAAACATGAGCCACCGTGCTCGGCCCCAATAAAATTTTAATCAAACTATATGTCCCATCTTGTCTTCTAATCATACTTAAGTCAACATAAATATTAGCCCAGGACTCTCACTTGACTCAGTCTGAGTTGGCACATTCCTTAAAGGGAAACTGTAGTGTGTCAGAACAAAGCCCCGATTTGCACCTGTAAGAGACTATATTTATTTGTTCAGAAGACGAACAGAAACT
Organism: Cheracebus regulus; assembly: GCA_963574635.1. Taxonomy (NCBI): domain Eukaryota; kingdom Metazoa; phylum Chordata; class Mammalia; order Primates; family Pitheciidae; genus Cheracebus; species Cheracebus regulus. The sequence continues at coordinate 23,975 of CAUYQU010020265.1, read as the reverse complement.
GGAGGTTAAGAAGCCCTGGCCTACTAGATCAATATCTATTGCTTCATGAATTAAACTCTAGCTTCCCTCTTAACCAAACTAGCTCACACAACACATACTCACATGAACTATTAATTCATGCATTTTCTTGGATGTTCCTCCTTTCTTGGGACATTCTTGCTCTTTGTCTCATATTAAAATGCCTTCCTCTGCCCTGTTACCTTCACCTGCATGACTCCTCAACCTTCAGTGTCTACTCTGCCTCCATAACTTTACTGACCCATCACCATCAGCTTTGAGGAATCATGATTCAAGTTTTTCCAAGACCTCATACAAAACACTTTGGCACAAACCAGGTACTTGGGTTCTTCTACCCTAATTCTCTAACCAAACTGTTTCTTCTAAATACATGCTGAGAAATGCTAAAGATTTCCAATAAAATTTCTCTTCATGGCTCAGCAGTTTGTAGAAACCATTTATAGTTTACAAAGCTGTCTATAACTCTCTGATGTTGATGTTATTAAGGACATCCCACTCCTGATCAGAATTTCTAATTGATCAATACTTTGCAGAGATGAAACTTAACTTTTCCTGAGAATAGTATCCTAAACCTTCCTGTTAAGGAGGCTTTTCTCAGTGGTATGTCTCAGTGTTAGAAAAAACTTTAGAGGTTAACTCATTATGTTGGTCCTGAAAAGCATCTGAATCTTCTCTATGTGGCCCTCAGAGGGAGTGTAATCTGTACTGAAATTTATGGCTTATTATTGACTTCCAGAGGAATACCTATTTCTTCACCCTGCCATATTAGATATCTCCCACTATTAGTTCTTTTTCATGCATTGAGGAACATTTTGCTCCCCCTGCTAACTTACCACAGTGAGCCTCTCTGATATCAGCCTCTCTCTTAGAGAGAATCTAAGTTCCTCTTCTACTTTGACGGTTTGAATAGCGTGTTATAGGTATGTGGGGTCAAGATAGCATCTGCTTATTTCCCCTTTACTATCCCCAACAACCTTAGGAACTTCAACTGCTGGTTTGGGGTCTTTGTTTTTCCTCAGGATGTATTCTGATCTACTAGTTTACTTTTTCAAATTCTTAATTTTAGCAAGCTGATTTCTCTTTGAAGCCTACAGAATAGAGGATGTCAAAAATGTTCTTCTGACACAATAATTACTAGGTATATAGGGATTAGAAGCTTACTTTGGATATGGAAACTTTCTAAATTGGAAACATTTTTTGAAGATAGGAAATTCAACCGGGCTTGGTGGCTCATGCCTGTAATCCTAGCACTTTGGGAGGCCAAAGTGGGTGGATCACCTGAGGTCAGGAGTTCGAAACCACCCTGACCAACAAGGTGAAACCGCGTCTCTTAAAAAAAAAAGAGAGAGAAAAGTTAGGAAATTCAGCCTAAGTAAAACCTAGTGTGTCCACTAGGGCATGTTGGGGTTGGGAAGGGAGAATATCAGGAAAAGTAGCTAATGTATGCTGGACTTAATACCTAGATGATGGATTAACAGAGGCAGCAAACCACCATGGCACACAACCTATGTAACAAACCTGCAATTCCTGATGTACCTGGGAACTGAACATTTAAAAAAAAAAAAGAAAAAACTGAAAAACAAAGAGATTGTGCAACAAGGAAACAAAACAAAACAAAAAACTAGTGTGTCAATATTCACAATTGTTTTGGTCTATTCTCAAAAGCAGTGTGAGACCATCATGATGACCACATGAATGAAAAACAGCAACAGCCACCCTGGCCTTCTACTACCTTGAGGATGTCAAATTTTTTCACTCCAAGGCCTTTGACTGTGCTTTCCTCTTTCCCCTATCCTAGGAATATTGCCTGCAATTCCATCCCTCCCAATTTTGCTCTGCCAACTTTTCATGCTTCAAATCTCTGAAAATCTTTTTTAAAAGTTTTCTGGCTGCCCCTGACCCCAGTCCTAATCTAAATTGGATCACCCATTATAATTTTATAACCTGCCTTTAAATTTTTCTAATGGCAAATATAAAAATTTTAATGATACATTTAGTGATATGATTATTTAGTGCCTGTCTTTTCCATTACACTATAAATTTCAGGAAACAATTCTGTCTGCTTTGTTTACTGTGGAATCCCCAGTGCCTGGCAGAGAACCTGGATTGTGTTGGTTGTTCACATAATATTTCCTGGATGATTGGATGAATGAATAAATAACTATTACATTTGTAATAAATGATTATCACATATTCTTTTTCTTCTTCTTTGCTTATATTTGTATATGATCTTGTGTTTTTCAAATAATTTTCACATTTCTGTAATTTTAGATAGATAAGACTAATTACTCTTGTCTCAATTTCCATCTGATGAACCTATAGCCCAGAGAAATGAAAAAACTAACACAAACTCACATACCTGGTGATGTGTGAAGCTGCAGTCAGAGCTGAGACTACATGTTTACTCTTAGACTAGTGCACTTTCTGTTAGTAATTTAAAAAACAAAATTAGAGCCTCTTAAAAGATAGTTTAAGTGCACGTAATGTGATTTTTTTTTTTTTAATCTTGGAAGAAACAGTATTTGTTCTTTTGGAAGGTTCTAGTTAAAATACAATACCCTGACTTTTTAAACAGAATTTTACTTTTTAGAGCAGTTTTAGATTCACAGCAAAATTGAGTGAAGGTACAGAGGTTTCCCATTTACCTCCTGCAGTCTCCTGACTTTTATGGCTTTAGGTGACCTATTATGTAAGGGAATGTGAAGGGGGGATCTCATTTAATCGCATTTTTTGGGGTGCCTTCAGGACCTCAGACAGCCTATATGTAATATATCTTGCTTAAAGGCAGAAATTTTTTTTTGCATCTGAACACATTTATATATTTTCTTGTGAGAGAAATTAGTAGAAATTAAAATACTAGTTTTTGTCAAAAGAGTGACTTAAAAAAGTAAAAATTCTTTCAAAAATACCTTTTTTTCATACATGTCTAACACAAATTGTCTTTTTTCCTATTGATTTACCTCATTGTACTAGTTGTCACCTTTACAATAACATATCAACAAAAAAGCAATGCAGCATCATTCCCTCACAGAAATTTCACCCCTTAGTCTTTTTGTTTTCATATTGAATTATATCAACTTTTTATATTATTTCAGATTGGTAGGATCTATTGTTCATTCACCTGCATCCAGAAAATCATAAGATCCTATTACAGTCACATTAGCACAAACCTGCTTTAAATGGAAAAAATGTGTGTATCACTAAGTTTTTTATTAAATTGATATATAATTTTAAAAGCATTGTTTACATTGTACTCTATCTCTCTGATTTATCTCTCAGGATATAGAGTTCTTAAATATGGTATTATTTATTTTTATCTCTCTATGGAATCATCCAGGCTTTGACTCATTATGGAAGAGAAATTTCTTATAATGAAGTATGTTTTCTCGCTTCCTTGAAAAAAAAAATTCATAGAATTATAAGGTCATATGGTAACAAGAGATTTAAAGGCCATTTAAACCAACTCTCTTTGAATTCCCTGTGGATACGCCATCCAAAGTCATCTATTTGCTACTTGGATACTTTGTAAAATGGGGAAGTCACCACTTCACTTTAACTATATGCCCTCAAGGATAAACCAGGTTGGTCGCCTATCCAATTAGGTATGGTTCCTTTAACCCACCAGCAAATATGGGACTTTATTTATATCTGAACATTATGCCCAAGCTTCCTTGAATCCTGGACATCTGGAGACTGTGCTCTGCAATTGGAGCCAATCTGCGATTGTTTAGACTGTCTGGAAGCAAGGCAGGCTGACTTCATTTGGAGCTGGAAGCAGAGGCAAGCTGACAGCAACTTATAGAACATGGAGATTCCTGGCTAGCTGCTTGCTAGAAAGAAAATGTTTTAAGTGAACTTAGGTTTCCAGATGTCCCTCTAAGAAATACATAATTGTCATGACGGAGGATGAAAAAAGGAGAATGTGTAGTATGTGAATTAATTACTCTTTTTCCCTGATTAATTTTTACTTAACATTTGGCAGCACCATTTCCATAAATTTTATTTTTTAGAATCTGTGTTTTTTTTTTCCATCAGAACAACTGTACTGAATGCTGATAGACCCACAACTTTTCTTAGTAAGATTTTTATGCGCATTCTTTTTCACTTAGTTCACACATTATTCCATACACTAAAAATTCTTTCTGTTTCTGCTTTCTGAAGAATAGCATAAATTTATAACATAATTTCAACAATATCAAATCAATAACCAACATTTATGTACCTTATGAAATGGGATAGTTTGCTCAAGTATTTCAATCTTCCTGTAAAAGATAGTGCAATGAAGGTAGCACCTTTAAATTTTTTTAAATCAGGTGAGGTGGAACTGCATTTTAAGACACGAATCTGTTTTTCCTACCAGTGTTTCCATCTTGCTTTGCTCTCCTTGCACCCCTGTGGTTAACTCTGTGCTTGATTGCCTCAGGGGAGGCAGGAAAAGGGATGAACTCAGAAATAGCCTGCTTGTCTTTCTGACATTTGTCATGAAGAAGCCTAAGCTCTTAGGGGAACTTAGAGAGTTTTGTGGAGAAGGTAAAAGTTGGTATTTAAGGGTAAAGACAAAGTATTTTGGTCAGAAACAAGTGAAGGACAGAGCAGAGTTTTCCTCTGGGCTGTGTGGGAGACAGAGCAGAGAGGGAGGGAAGGAAAAGAGGAGGAAGGGATGAATGAAATGGATGAATGAAAGACCTCTGTGGTCTGGAGGAAGAAGGATTCTGCCTCTGCTTTACAGCAATGCTGATGAAATATCAGCAAGATCCTAAAGAAGAGGTGACTGTCTAGTGCATGTATTGCAATGATAAAACTGATACACAGTAGCCTTGTAAGAGTGACATGGAAACAATGTGAATTACCCGGAGTTACCAGATATAATGGGTCATATGTCCTGGGACAATAGATGCAGCAACATGTGTGAACCTATGACTATTGATCCCTTGCAACCTGTGCTTCCACCTTTCTACTTCATAGTTAATGGCGTAAATTTTGGAGACCCAGGGATAAAAGATAATTCTCAGGAAGAATTGAAGATAAGTTTGTCCACCAATCCAGCAGAATAGAAACTCAGGAAAAAATGTTACAATGAATTACAGAAAATGAATGTGTATAACACATCTAAGTGTGTTTACTGAAAGGCACACTTGTTTACAATCAAGAACTATTTTTCTCCCCCCACCCCCATTTGAATTCAGGTAAAATATACATACATTCCCTTTTAGTATACAATTCTATGAGTTTTTGCAAACACTCAGTCTTGTAACAACCACCATAATCAACATGTAGAACATTTCTCTCACTCCCCCAGATTCTCCAGTGCTTCTTTGTGGTTAATCTCCTTCTCCTGGCAACCATTGATCTGTTTTTGCCTCTTTTGCAAAAATGTCAGAAATGGAATCTGATACACTATTAACCTTTTGTATCCTAGTCTTCTTTTAATAATGCATTTGTAATTCATTTATGTTGCATGTATCTGCAGTTTGCTCCTTTTTATTCCTGAGTAGTATTTGATTGTATGCATGTACCACAGTTGTTTCCAGCTTTTGGTGGTTGCAAATAAAGCTGCTATGAACATTTGCATACAGGATTTTGTGTGAATATAAGTTTTCATTTCACTTGGGTAGAAACCTAGAAGTGGGATTGCTGCATTGTGTAGTATATGTTTAACTTAAAAGGTACTGCCAAATCAATTTCCATGGAGGCTGTAACAGTTTACATTCTCATCACCAATGAATGAGGAGTTCTAGTTGCTCCACTTTGTAATGCCAGTTTAAATAAATTTGTTATGCTAAGCGTGTGACAGTATCTCATCATGGCTTTAATTTTCATGGCCGATTTGCCATTTTTATATTTTCTGTTCAAGTGCTTGTCCACTTTTAAATTGGTTTTTAATTGTTGAATTTTTAGACTTCCTTTTCTATTCTGGTTACAAGTCCATATTAGACATATCATTTGGAAATACTTTCTCCCAGTCTGTGCTTTGTATTATCTTCCTATCTGTATCATTTCAAGAGTAAAAGCTTTTATATTTGATTAGGTAAAATATGTAAAAAAAATTTTTTTGGCTTAGACTTTTGATGTCCTATCTAAGAACTCTTTGCTTATTCCACAGTTACAAATTTTTTTGGTATTTTTTTTTAAATTCTACTTTTTCTTCTGGAAGGTTTCTAATTTTTACACAGAAGTTTTATAATTCTAGGTTTGTGATCCAATTTCAGTTTAGTTTTTATAAGGTACAAAGTCTGTATCTAGGTGTTTTGTTTTGCTTTGTGTAAATGGGCTTTCATTGTTCCAGAAATATTTACTGAAAAGGCTACCTTTTCTTTATTGAATTTCCTTTGCATCTTTATTGAAACTCAGTTTTCCACATATAGATGTGCTTTTGGAGTCTTCATTGTGTTCTACTATATTGTGTTCTAATATATACATATATATGTGTGTGTGTGTGTGTGTGTGTACACACACACATATATTAGATATATAAAATAATATATATATAATTATATAATAGATATATAAAACCTTTCTCTAATATCAACTGATTTGACTATTATAGCTTCTAAGTAAGCCTGGAAGTTAAGTAGTGCTAGTCTTCCAACTTTGGTTTTGCTTTGCCTTTCTTTGTAAATTTTAGTATCAGCCGGTCAATTTCTAAGAAAAAATCCTACTGGAATTGCATTGCATCTGTAGGTTAATTTAGGGTAAATTAACAAATTAATGATGTTGAGTCATCTGATCCATGAACATAGTATATATTTTTTATTTAGGTCTTCTTTGATTTCTTTTATCAGTATTTTGTAGTTCTCAGTATAAAGGTCTTAGAGATATTTTGTAAGATTTGCACATAGATATTTCAGGCTTTTTGTTGCTATTGTAAATAATGCTTTAAAATTTTAATTTTCAAGTGTTCATTCCCTACTTATAATGGTCCAACTTACAATTTTTCAACTTTATGATGGGTTTATCAAGATTTAGGTTCATCATAAGTTGGGAAGCTTCTTATCCATGATAGGGTTATAATTTCTACTGAATGTGTATTGCTTTCACACCATCATAATGTAAAAAAATCTTGTCTAATCATTGTTAGCGAGGGACCATCTGCTGTGTTGCCAGCATTAAATGAATTTTCAACTTATGATGCTTTAAAAAAAATTATAATAGATATTTCAGGATGTAACTTCATCATAAATTGAGAAGCATTTGTATACAGAAATATGATTGCCCATGTATCCTCCACCTTTGCTAAATAAACTTATTAGTCCTAATACCTTCCTAAAGTATGTTTTTGAGATTTTCTCTTTTGGCAGTCATGTTACCTGTGAATCAAGACTATTTTAATTCTCCTTTTCCTACCTGTATTCTTTTCTTTTTCTTGCCTTTTTGCACTGGCTTGGACTTTCAGTATACTGTTGAATAGAAATAGTGTGAACATCTTTGCCTTGATTCTGGTCTTGGGGGAAAGCATTCAATCTTTCATTATTTAATATTATCTTAAGTCTTTTGATGGTGCCCTTCATATGGTTATGGAAATTCCCTTTTATTCCTATTCTGGGAGTTTTTAATCATAAATGAATGTCAGATTATGTCAAAGAGTTTCTCTACATCTATGGCGATGATCATTTGTTTTTTCTTTTGTATTCTGTTGATATGAATTACACTAAGTGATATTTGAATATTGAACTGGCTTCGCACTTTTGGGACCAACTCTACCTAGTCATGATGTGCTATGCTTTTTATATGCTATTGGATTTTGTTTGCTAGTACTTTATAAAAATTTTTGCATCTATGTTTGTGAGATACATTGGTCTATAATTTTATCTCTTGGTATGGTTTTGGCATTGAGGTAATGGTAGCCTTGTAAAATTAATTGAAAAGTGTTCCCTTCTATATTATTGGAGAATTTGTGTAGAATTGGTATTGTTTCTTAGTCAAGAATTTTTTTATGATCAAAAGAAAAGCCAGATATTTAATCATATTAAAAATTTCACTTTACTAGTCAGGCAGCTAAAGTACCAGAACCCCTTATTATATGAGGACACTTCTGTGAAGATAATTTTACTGTGATGTGTTTTGAGGGTAACTAGTGAATGTTGCTTCAGTGTCTCCAGCTCTAGAGCAATCTCTGTTGATGTTAGATGGAAGGAAACCAATGTGTTGGGCACAGATGTTGTGCCAGGCACCTAGATGCTGTGTATTTAGGGTATTTTTTATGCTTAAAAACTTCAAAATAATTTGTTAATATTATAACAATTTTGCTGGGCATGGTGGCTCATGCCTATAATCCCAGCACTTTGGGAGGCCGAGGCGGGTGGAACGAGGTCAAGAGATTGAGACCATCCTGGTCAACAAGGTGAAACCCCATCTCTACTAAAAATACAAAAATTAGCTGGACATGATGGCGTGCGCCTGTAGTCCCAGCTACTTGGGAGGCTGAGGTAAGAGAATTGCTTGAATTCAGGAGGCAGAGGTTGCGTTGAGCCAAGATCGTGCCATTGCACTCCAGCCTGGGTAACTCCATCTCAAAAAAATATATATTATTATAACAATTTCATAGGTGAGAAAATAATACTTTATAAAAATCTAGGTAATTTTCTTCTTACACGAACTGGCCAAGTGATAGCACTATACTTTATCAAACACTTGAGTATTATTTTCTGATTTTAAAAATAATGATTTTAAAAATAATTTAAAAGTTTAAATAAAAAATAAAGAATGTAATTTTACCATCTAGAGGCTTCTAATCTTATTTCCACATGGAACAAAATAGTTTTCAGAGGCATTAAATTGGGAGATTTAAAATTTTTTATTTTGCTTTCCATTGCCCTTTCCCAATCATTCAGGCACTAGAGATAACTTTATTTTTATTTTTATTTTTAGAGACCCAGACTCTAAAATTTTTATTTTATTGTTTGTTACCCAGGCTGGAGTGCAGTGGCACTATCTTGGCTCACTGCAGCTTTGAACTCTTGGGCTTGAGCTCCTCCCACCTAGGTCTTACAAGTAGCTAGGACCATAGGCACGTGCTACCACACTTACTTAGTTTATTTTTACATTTTGTGAAGACTGGCATTCACTGTGTTGCCCTGGCTGGTCTTGAACTCCTGGCCTCAAGCAATCCTCCTTTCTCAGCTCCCGAAGTGTTGGATTACAGGCATGAGCCACTGTACCCAGATAAAGAAAAGTTTTCATAGTTGTTGCCCTTGGTTAAGAATGATATAGAGAGAAAAAACAAATAGTACTATTTCCTAATGTTAAGTTTCAAATAAGTTCTAGCTCTTGAAACCCAAAGGCAAAGATAATAGTTTGAAAAAGTAAAGTACATGTGTGTTTTAATTTCAACTCTCTTCTTTAAATAACCATAGCCAAAGTCTAGATCATTTAGATCATTGGTTTGTTTTGTTGTTGTTGTTGCTTTGTTTGTTTTTGAGATGGAGTCTGTCTCTTGTCACCCAAGGGGAGTGCAGTGATATGATCTTGGCTCAGTGCAACCTTCGCCTCCTGGGTTCAAGCAATTCTCCTGCCTCAGCTTCCCAAGTAGCTGGGATTACAGGCATGTACCACCATGCCTGGCTAATTTTTGTATGTTAAGTAGTGAGAGGGTTTCACCATGTTGGCCAGGCTGGTCTCGAACTCCTGACCTCAGGTGATCTGCCCTCCTTGGCCTCCCAAAGTGCTTAAAGGGATTAAAGGAGATCATTGGTTTTATTTCACAAATGACATATAAGGTAAGAGTTCACCCCTCCACACCCCCAAATTCCTTCCAAATAAGAATTTGCCCAGCCACAGGGAAGATGAGGACTAGCAATGCTAATACTAGATGCAGGCTTGGCCTATGTCTTTGAGATGGAGCCCAGTATCCCATTCCTACATTGTCTAATATTTTAATCCTGTCACTTGGTCCAGAAAGGTGGGTAATAGAAATGCTATATACATGAGTAGTATTTAAAGGTTAAATAGATTGTTAACTGGCTTAGTCAGTTATAGCCCTGAGGGATGGCAAGACTCATAGAAAATCTCAACTACAACAGGACTGTGAACTATAGCTGCGTCTGTAAGAAGACAGAGAGCTCTACTCTTACTGTATCTCTTTTAGAATATAAAGGAGGATTTTCTGTTTTTCCAGAAGTAAAGGGAAGAGGCAACTTACCCTTGTTTTATTTCACCCCTCATTGAAGGGACTTGATCCCGGGACACACATGTACTCTGCCAGGTAGCAGCTTGTGGTTGTATTGTGCAGCTTTGCTTAAAGCAGGGTGAATGTGTTTAATTCAGGGAGCGGAACACAAAAACTGAGAAGGAAGAAGAAACCATTTTCTATGCAGTAAAACAGTTTTTTAAATTTTTGTCAATTCTGGAATTATTTCTCAAATGGATCATAATTTGAGAGATGAGAAGAGTGTTATTTATTGCCTCCCACCATAAACTTCAACATATTGGTGCATGGACTGAAAACCTTGAGAAGTAGTCCCAAGTGCTGATGTTTGCAGGCTGAAATCTAGGAGAAGTTGAGCCTTCCACAGTAGCTAGGGCAGTAGGTATAGGCTTTGATAATTTTGTAGAACAAGGTCTTTTGGGTATTTGACCTTAGTGATCGGCAAGAGCTTACTATGTTTTGCTTTTGTAGCTGGATTTTCACTGGTCCCAGAAGGTATAGATTTGTCTTGTAGAGTTGTGCTTTATTATGCAGACCTTTAAAATACTAGTGGTTGTCTAATGGCCCTTACACAATATCTTCTGCCAGGATTGTAGACCTGGGCTTTAAACTACAAAAAAACAAGACTGTTTTCCACAGTGTTACAGTGAATGAGGCATGGTCTCTAAATTTTATTAGGTATTATTAGCAGTTAGCATAAAGTTCACCGGCCAAAATTCTGTTACTCTTTATCTTGTTTGTAATTGCATTCAGTATGGCAGCCAAGGAGAGAAATAAGAAGGTCTAAATCTTATCATCTCTCTTTTTCTGTGTGAGACTTCTTGGGCAGGTTACTTCTTTTAATCTGCTAATAGTTTTTAAAAAATCCCTTTTACAAATGTTTGTCAGGGAAATGTAAATCAAAACCACAATGAGATACCAGCCACACCCAATAGAATGGCTACCATTAAAAAAAAAAAAGAACAGAACATAAGCACTGTTGGGAAAGATGTGGAGAAATTGAAACTCTTGCATGCTGTTGGTGGAAATGTAAAATGGTATAGCCAATATGGACAACAGTATGGTGGTTTCTCAAAAAAATCCAAATAATATTGCCATATGAGCCAGCAATTATACTTCTGGAAATATGCTCCAAAGAATTGAAAGCAGGGTCTCAAAGAGATATTTTTACACCCATGTTTATAGAAGCATTATTCACAATAGCCAAAAGGTAGAAGCAACTCAGTGTTCACTGACACATCAACAATATGTAGCATACACGTACAGCAGAATAGTATTCAGCTTTAAAAATGAAAGGAATTCTGACATTTGCTATGACATGCATGAATGTTAGTGACAAGCTAAGTGAAATAAGCCAGTCACAAAAAGACAAATACTGTATGATTCTACTTATGTGAGGTACCTGAAGTAGTCATATTCATAGACATAGAAAGGGGAATAGTGGTGGACAGGGCCTCAGAAAAGGGATGGATGAGGAGTTGTTTAATGGGTATAGAGTTTTAGTTTTCAAGATAAAAAGAGTTTTGGAGATTGGTTGTAGAACAATGTGAATGTACTTAATTAAAAGTGATAAAGATGGTACATTTTATGTTACATAGATTTTACCACAAGTAAAAATACAAATAATAAAAAATACTAAAACAACTTTCTCAAAGAGAGGTTAGACTTGGCTGTATCCCCTTTACTTTTCATATCAGCTTGCCTGTCCTCCAAGATTTTTGCTTTAAGAAAGTCTCTTTCTCCAGTTTAAATGATCTCACTTCCTCTACCTGAGGCAAACTGTCTTGCAAATACTTTATCAGGAGGTAATCTCAGGGCAGGGAGAGTGAGAAAAAAGAGGGCAATGAGGAAAAGAGGGTAAAGAGGAAAAGAAGGTAAGCATATGTAAGGTGGCACATTACTGAACTGGCCAAGTGTTCATAACAAATCATGAGTGGTTGCTCAATCATGTGGGACGTAACTGGAAGGATGTGGGAAGACAGATTTCTTTGCCAGTGCCTTTCCACTACCTGTTGCTCAGTAGTTAAAATTCTCATCATACGGAGTTTATTCTCTCACACTTCCAGTTATATCACCTGGCCCCTCAAAAGGGACAGTCCCTGGGGAAGCAGGTTTTCATGCCCTGTGGTTTAGGACTTCAACCAAATATAAAAGTGGTAGGTGAAACCAGTACTTTTGTGGGTTCAAGCAGTGATATGGTTTGGCTGTGTCCTCACCCAAATCTCATCTTGAATTACAATCTTCATAATCCCATGTCATGGGAGGGACCCAATGGGAGGTAATTAGATCATGGGAGCAGTTTCCCACATGCTGTTCTTGTGAGAATGATAGAGTCTCACGAGATCTGTGGTTTTTTAAGCATCTGACATTTCCCCTGCTTGTACACACTCCATCCTGCACCATGTGAAAAAGGTGCTTGCTTCTGCCTTCTGCCATGTTTGTAAGTTTCCTGAGGCCTCCCAGCCACTCGAACTGTGAGTCAACTAAACCTCTTTCCTTTATAAATTACCGAGTCTCAGGTATGTCTTCATAGCAGTGTGAGAATGGACCAGTACAGTAAACTGGTACTGGCTAGTGGGGTGCTGCTTTAAGGATACTCAAAAATGTGGAAGTGATTTTGGAACTGGGTAACAGGCAGAGATTAGAACAGTTTGGAGGGCTCAGAAGAAGAAAGGAAGATGTGCAAAGGTTTGTAACTTCCTAGAGACTTGGAGAGCTCAGAAGACAGGGAGGTGTGATTTGGAACTTTCTAGAAACTTGTTGAATGGCATTAACCAACATGCTGATAATGATATGGACAATGAAGTTTAGGCTGAGGTGGTCTCAGATAGAGATGAAGAACTTGTTGGGAACTGGAGCACAAGTCACTTTTGCTAAGCAAAGAGACTGGCTGCATTCTGCCCCTGCCCTAGAGATCTGTGGAAATTTGAACTTGAGAGAGGTGATTTAGGGCATCTGGCAGAAGAAATTTCTAAGTGGCAGACCATTCAAGAGGAAGCCCAGAGCATAAAAGGTTGGAAAATTTGCAGGCTGACAATGTGATAGAAAAGAAAACCCCATTTTCTGGGGAGAATTTCAAGCCAGCTGCAGAAAGTTACATAGGTATCAAGGAGTCAAATGTTAATCACCAAGACAATGAAGAAAATGCAGGGCTTGTCAGAGACCTTCACAGCAGCCCCACCCATCATAGGCCTGGAGACCTAAGGAGGAAAAATGATTGTGTAGGCTGGGCCCAGGGCCCCCCTGCAGTCTTGAAACCTGGTGCCCTGTATCCCAGCTGCTTCAGCTCCAGCTGTGGCTAAAAGAGGCCAATGTACAGCTCAGGCCGTTGCTTCAGAGAGTGCAAGTCCCAAGTCCCAAGCCTTGGCAGCTTCCATGTGGTGTTGGTCCTGTGGGTATACAGACGTCAAGAAGTGAAGTTCGGAAATCTCTGTCTAGAGATGTATGGAAATGCCTGATGTGTAGAGACAGAGTCCTCATGGAGAATCTCTGATACAGCAGTGTGGAAGGAAAATGTGGGGTCAGAGCCCGCACACAGAGTCCTCATGGGGGTACTACCTAGTGAAGCTGTGAGAAGAGGGCCACCATCTTGCAGACCCCAGAATGGGAGATCCACATACAGCTTTCACTGTGTGCCTGGAAAAGCCATAGGCACTCAGTGCCAGCCCATGCAAGCAGCTGGTAGAGGGGGCTGTACTTCATAAAGCCACAGGGGCAGAGCTGTCCAAGGCCATGTTGTGGGAGACCACCTCTTGCACCACATGACCTGGATACAAGACCTGGAGTCAGATAATTTTGGAACTTTAAAGTTTAATGACTGCCCTATGGAATTTTAGACTTGCATGGGGCCTCTAGCCCCTTTGTTCTGGCCAATTTCTCCCATGTAGGATGGGTGTATTTTCCCAATGCCTATACCCTCATTGTGTCTAGGAAGTAACTAACTTGCTTTTGATTTTACAAGCTCATAGGTGGAAGGGACTTACCTTGTCTCAGAACGGACTTTGGACTTGAACTTTTGGATTCATGCTGGAATCAGCTAAGACTTTGGAGGACTGTTGGAAGGGCATGATTATATTTTGAAATGTGAGGACATGAAATTTGGGAGGGCCTGGGGCAGAGTGATATTGTTTGGCCCTGTGTCACCACCCATATCTCACCTTGAATTATAGTAATCTCCATGTGTCATGGGAGGAACTCAGTGGGAGGTAATTAAATCATGAGGGCAGTTACCCCTATGCTGTTGTTGTGATAGTAAATGAGTTCTGATGAGATCCGATGGTTTTGAAGGAGCGTTTCCCCCTTTGTTCAGCACTTCTCTCTCCTGCCGCCATGTACAGAAGAATGTGTTTGCTTCCCCATCTGCCATGATTGTATGTTCCCTGAGGCCTCCATAGCCATGCTGAACTGTGAGTCAATTAAACCTCTTTCCTGTATAAATTAGTCTCGGATATGTCTTTATTAGCGGTGTGAGAGTGGACTAATACAAGTAGTTTCCAGTAATGGAGTCTGTCCACTGAAGCTGCTCTGGCTCCAGCCATGGCAGACACTATGGAGCCCATGTTAGCAGATAAGGAGGTTCTGGGGATGGCAGTGACATCTAGAGTGCTCCATGAGCAAGTTGACAAGTGTCTGGGAGACTAGTAGTAACCTATTATACCTGAGAGGGCATTATTAATTGTGCTCTAAAACATACCAACACACACACACACACACACACACACACACACACACACACACACACACAGTCATGGCTTGATAAAAATATTGATCTAATGTAACAATATATTCAAAATGTGAAAATTCAGCGCTGAGATATGTGGACAAACCAGATTTGATCGAAAATAAATACAGTTGGAAAACACAAAATTCATGACTTTATAAGATTCACTTTGAGGAAATTTCTATATTAGCAAGAATAAGTAATTCTGTTATAGCAAATGAACCCCAATGTTCAGTATCTGTCAGAGGCAGTAACAATGACCAGTATGCTAAGAATGCATTTTAAAATTAGGGTGGGGAGGCTGTGTTGTTTGCAATCCAGTGCTCAACTGGCTCAAAATGGGGTTGGGAATTTTTAGAGCTTTCATATGCTAGATGAAAGAAAACAGTTACATGATGTCTGGGGTTGCCACCACAGAAATTTCTAGATATTAAAAAAGGCAACAAAATTGCTTTTTGAAGAACAGTAGTTGAGAATATGCCCAATGCAATCAACCCCACCTGCATTTATGGTAAATGTCTTTGTTTCAATTAATCTAATGATAATATATTTTATTCTTACCAAGTTTCAAGATGTAGAATCTGGACAAAGAGGCTGGCATATTGGAAAGGCCAAAAGATGTGAATCTTTGGGTAAGTGGTTCATTGAAGAATACTGACATTTAAAAAAAGAATGTTTATAATACTGTGTGGTGAGTGCTATGAGAAAGTCATGTGGTACAGTGTACTTTAAATTCACATAAAAGGAACATCCAACCAGACTTTGAAGGCCTGTAAGGTTGTCCAGAGAAAAGTAATAACTAGGATTAATCCTAAAGGATGAGTGAGGGTTGGTTGGCTAAATAAGGCTGAAGAGCCAAACTGTTAAGAGGGCTCAGGAAATTTTGTCTAAATTATAGCTGAAAGGCAAACCTGGTAAACCTCGATCTGGGTCAAGAAATTTCGGTGTTTTGAAAATCTTCTAAGTTCTCCTCATGGTCACACACCCCATATGAACCCAAGTCTTGTTAGTTTCTCTGCAGTTTCAGAGGAATGTGCAAGAAATGGGAAAACTTAGATAAATAACAAAGTATTTTATTCAATTAAAATTAAGGACATGTGTGGGAAAGCTAAAGGTAAATTATTAGATTGCACAGTACTACATTGAGCAAACATCTTTTGTCCCAGAATGTGGTAGGTGACATAAAGATACAGATCTATAATTTTTTATTTTCTTGGAGGATAAAACCAAAACAATTATAGAAAGAATTTAATTATGAAAGGCTTTTGTCAGTTAGGTAGATAAACCTGAGAGTTTGTAGATTTCAGTGCCTGAAAAATTTCTTTAATAGCGCAAATAATCTAATTTAGGTAACAGCCCTTGTGGCAGAGACAATGCCCTGTTTCACCACATCATTTCCTCTTCCTGGATACTGCGGAAGACAATATTTCTTAGCCCCCTTGAGGTTAGGTTAAGACTGAGTTTTATGTGACTGAATTTTGACCAATGGAATGTGAGCAAAAAGACATATAAACTACTTCTAAGTGTGGGCTCTTAAAAATATCTCACATATTCTGTACCCCTCCTTCTCTTTTTATGATGAATCTGGAAGACAAGTTTGTCTATTTTGCAGCTAAAAAGCAGAAGCAACCTGAATCTTTTACTCATAGCTTAGAAGAACCACTGAGTAGAATCCATTTATATCAGACTATAATTGAGTAAGAAGTAAATGTTTGTTGTGCTAAGCTGCTGGTATTTCTGGAATTATTTGTTCTTGAAGCAGAGCTTGATCTATCCTGACAAATGCACTCTTCCTTCTGCAGGTTTTCCCATGCCCTCTTTTGGACTCAATGGGGGTCATTGGGACAATAAGTCTTGATAACTCCTTGGACTTAGGAAGCAAGAGAGTAGGAGTCAAGAAAAGCTTTTGTGCTTTTTGGTTTCTGTAGAAAATATGATAGATTGAGATGAAATTTTTCAAAATAGGCCTAATGAAGAAGAGCAGATTTGAGGATTAAAGGTATGATTTTAAATTGGACATGTTATGTTGAAAAGATGTTGAGCCTTATATCATGCAGGAGGATTTTATAAATGCCTTTGAGGGAAAGCAGTGTTTGTATATGTCTAATTTTCTTTAGTATCTAGTACTTATATACCATTTATATTTGTAATGGGTGGGTTCCCTTAGCTGTGTGTGTGTTTGTGTGTGTATGTATTGTGCACATGCCACCTAGAATTGCTTTGAGTTGTCTATATAATCACATGAAGTATAAGTAGCTTGTTTAAATCACAATAGTATATTTATAGTCCTTCTTTCCTTCACTCTCTCTCTGACATCTTTTCTGAATGTTTTTAGGCAGCATGTTCTTACTCTTTTTAAAGATATTTCTCATTAGGTAGATTGTAAAAGCCAACACCAAATGTTAAATCCAAGTTTGTTACACAAGCAGTTTGGAAGGTCAGAATGATCTCCACAAGATGCATACCAGAAGCTAACTCAATTTTTGATTTCCCCAAATGAGTTTTCTTGTGAAATCTGGTTTTCACATCTCCCTAGGCTTTTCCCCAATGGCCTGCTTTTATATTTCAAAATGTAACCGGGACAAAGTATTTTAGAAAAGTTATTGGTTTTAATTTATCTTTGAAATCTCGAATTTTTCCTGGGCGTTTTTTCCTAGAAGAGTGTTTTGCATAGCATGGGTATTAAAGGAGTCTTTGTTGACTGGTTTAAAGATCTTAGTTAATTTGAGCTAGAAGGAAACTTAGAGATCATCTAGTCCAACCCTGTCCTTTTATTGTTGAGAAACAAAAGCCCAGAGAATTGAAAAGTCTTGGCCAAGGTCACAAGTTTAGGCTTAGACCTGCTGCTACTACTAATGATGCTGCTCCTTTATTTATGTGCATAAGTTGTCAGTTTCACAAAGCCATCATTTATGTCACTTGTTCCTACAATAACTATGTGAGATAAGAAATGCAGAGATTATCAATCCTTTTGGTTTTTTAAAAAATGAAAAAATTGAGGCCCAGAGGAACTAAGTCAAATAGTTAGATTATCTTACTCATTTATTACACAAATATTGATTGAACTCTTATTATGTGCCAGGTACTATTCTAATTTTGTTCTAAAAACAGGCAAATATGTTGTCCTCCTTGTATTAGGGAGAATGAGAGATAAAACATTCTAATAAATAATAGCTGAAATGAGTGAGTTTGCCTTCTGACTTCAGTCCAGCGGTGTTTTTCTCTACATCTCTGCTGATTAATTAAAACAAATAACATTTCTGGTGGATTGATTAAGTCTTCTTTACTGAAGAGAAATAGCCCCTTTAAAGAATTTATCCTGTAAAGAACACAAAGCATTTTAGATGCAGCAATAAAGAGAGGGCTTTAGAGAATTATATAATTTTATGTGCTCAAGAGAATATGGAGAAACATCAGTACATGTTCCCTTTCTCTCCAGCTTTGAGATTTATGATTGGTCTGTTACAATAATAATAACTGAATATTGGCGCAAGAAATATATTTGATTCAGTGAGTAACATTTGACAGCCTTAACTTGTGAAATGTAGAAAAGTTCTTGCAGGAAGCTCCGGCAGAATATGTAATATACAAGAAGGTATTCAGGGAACAGAAAAATAAAATCAAAGGAACCTGCTACCCAATCTGTTTCATTAAATATGAAAATTAAAATGCCTTAACAAAATGCTTTTTCTTCCTCTCTCCTCCCAACAAACAAAAGCTTTGGTAGGCAGCCTGAAATTGCTCATCAAGGAAAAAGACCAGACTCGGATTTTAAATGGCTTCTTCTGAATGAGGCAATTAATGCTAAAAGGAACATGTTGTCTCTTCAGCATTTAAAAGGTAAAACATTCATTGTACTCGCTGGCACTCTACCAAGTTTCTCCTTGGCCTAAGCGAGTAGAGAAATGCTTTGCTGCATGTGCTCTTGACCTCTGGTAATCAGGAGGATTTGGCTGATAAACTTGACAGAAGCGATTCTCTCTGGGACTGGAAATGTGCCCGGGAAGTGTGCTCTTGAGTCTCTCTCGCTCAGACCCTGACCAGCCAGCTGTGGCAGGCCCATCAAGGCTGGCATCTCACCTATTTGCCAATGGGAGATGGTACTGCTCTATGATTGTTTAGGATTTGAAATGCATTAGAGTAATGCAACAGAGTATTGTCTTTACTTTGTTGCATTTGTTCCGATTATTCAGCTTTCTCAGGTAATATTTTAAGAATATTACCTTAGTAAAGTTACTTATTATTCATTTACTCACTAATGCACGTGTTTATTCAGAGCACTTTAATTAATGAGTTCCAGTGTGCCAGAGACGGCTTTAGGAAGTCTCTTGGAGCGGGTACGCAGAATAAGACTTGGTGCTTGTCTTTAAGGAGGCTCAGTCTAGTGGAGAGGGTAGGCAGAGAAATTCCTTGTGACAATAAAACACAGTGTCTTAGAAAAGAAGCATATGTAAAGTGCCATGAGAGTTCAGAAGGGGTGACAAAAGCTCTCTGCTGTATGGTGATTTAAAGCAATGGCTTTCTAGCTGCATTGTGACAACCCTGAGTGACAGGGAAGGTGAAAGACACAGATTAACAGGAGGGTTTAGATTATTCCTCTGCTACGTCCCCTCGTTCTCTTTTGTTTCACGTATACATATTATGAGATTTTTTTTTAGAACAAAGGACTTATGTGTGTCTGTGTGTGTGTATACACACATGTATGTATATTAATATGAATTTTCTTCATTAACTCATTTAATACTCTAATAATCTTGACAGCAGGAGGCAATGTTCTCTTCATTTTATGTATGAGGAAATTATCTTACATGCACATTTGTTATTTCATAGTTGGTGCTAAAAATAGTAAGCTTTATTTTTCCTTCATAAAGTCAAAAGACTGAAATATTTTCACATTCAGTTTGGGAAGGTCCGCTACTGGCATGGAGCAAGATAAGAAGTTGTTGAACGGGTAAATGATGGCAGAGTCTAGACCTATCTTTGTGTAGAATAACCTATGTTAAATAAATCCTGACTTTTAATGTATTAGCTTGAAAGTTAGTAAACTTTTGACCAAAGTAATATTAGATCTTGCAATGAGATCCTAAGTGATTTATTTTAATCTCGACTGCCTTCCATTTAGTCGGTAATCTTTTAGGTCTGTGTCTACTCTGAGTGTTTGCTTTTACATCTTGTTTTCCAATTTTGGATGATTTATATAATTAATTTCTAGGCACCTACATAAAGAAGCCTGTTCATACTCAGACAAAAAGTTTTCTTATTGTGTTTAATGTTTACTTTAAGATAATAATGTAGCATAGGAAGGAAAACCTGTATTATAGAGTCAGAGCAAGTCAAATCCTTGCTGTTCTACAAACTAGATATGTAACCTTGGGCAAGTTTCTTTTCTTCCCTTGGTTTCAGTATTCTCAGGTGTAAAACGGGGATACGAATCCCAGCTAACCTCCTTTATTGTTTTTGAGGATCAAAAGAAATGATCTACTAGAAATTACACAGTGAACTATAAAGTGCTGCATAAATGAAGGTGCTTATTATTCACTGAGCCCTGGGCCTTTTAGACCATATGATCTTCTTCCAGGATTGTTTGTTTATAGTTGATTAATGTCTCTTTCTCTCCACCGCACCCCTTTTGAGGTCCAAAAAGGTAAGAGATTGGCAAAGAAATAAAAAGCCATGGCTTTCATGTAAACAACTCCTCCCCCAATTAATCCTTCTTTGGTCTCTCTATTCATGTCTTTTTAATCATAAGGCACAAATGAAGCATCATCTTCAAGCCCCATGTTAGGATTCTGCCAGTTCAAGGGCCCCAGATCTCAGAAAAGAATATCTTCCTCCTTTGCAGAACTTTTCATATCAGACTTATTTTTCTCATTGAGAGATTCCATTGCCTCTTCAGAAAATGGAGCTGCAGGGTGTTTTTTTTTTCTTTTTGTATATTTTATTTTTTAAAATGTCTTTAATGAACAGAAAAAATGCTTCTGTAAGAACATCACCCTGATGGCAGTTCATCTTTAGTGTCTCATCTCAGATTAACTTTCCTGACAAAGTACAAAGTGGATTTCTCCCTGCCAGCACTGTAAGCACTGCCGGTGCCTGGAAGAGAGCTGGGCTCTTTTCCTGAGCTCACAGCATCATTATAGATAATAAAAATCCTGGAAGCGGGACTTTACTGACAATTTTGCTTTAGGGGATGATGCATGAGACAGAGAAAAGTCCATTTTGGGCAATGAGGTGCTGACACCAGGAAAACTCTTTGTTCCACATAAAATAAGTCAATTTGACTCAGAAGATACATGGGGGATAGAGCTATATTCTCATAAGGTAGCATGACCTTCTTCTAGTATAAAAAAAAAATGCCACTCTGCTTTCAGACAGAACTTGAAGGTTATCCTTCTTTCCTTAGTTGAAGAAATCTGGTCAGAGAACAAGATAATAAATAGGCTTAACTCCCTAGTTTTGCCACTTGTTAGCTGGATGTCACTAAGACTGGCCACTGATTATTTATAAATTAGGAAAAAATACCTGCCTTATTATCCCCTGGCATATTGTGAGAGTTAAGTGAGAATTCCTTCATGTGTATGATGCTTTCTGATTCTAAAGCATTTTTATATGGGAAATGGGTTCATGTGATTAAGAGTGTGGTTTTGGGGGGCAGCAAAATGTGTCTGAATTCCATTTCCATTATTTCGTAGCTCTATGACCTTGTATAATTTGCTTAAACTTGCTGAGCTTAGGTCTACTTATTGTTCAAATGGAAGTTGGACCTCCAAATTTATGGGGTCATCAGAAGGATTAAATGACACAGTTGGAGTGTTTAGCTTGGTACCTGGTGTTTGCTATGCATTCTATAAATTATTGTTGTATTTTACTTGATTCCTACCAAACCCTGTAGGGGAAGAAAGACAGCTCTTATTCACATGATTTCATTGTGAAATAATTGCTAACCAGAAGTGCAGAAAGCTGAATGTGTTATTCTACTATAAAAGGGCAGATCTAGGGTTTGGATCCAGTTTCTAGACTTAAATCCAGCAGGAATATCCTGTAAAACCAACACATTAATTTAGAGCTCCTGACCTCTAAGCTGTTAGTAATTACAAATCGG
Organism: Cheracebus regulus; assembly: GCA_963574635.1. Lineage (NCBI taxonomy): Eukaryota > Metazoa > Chordata > Mammalia > Primates > Pitheciidae > Cheracebus > Cheracebus regulus. Next base: position 1,991 of record CAUYQU010020265.1, on the reverse strand, counting down.
CATCTTCCCTTTGAGGTAGGATTGTTCCTGAAGATGGCCTGGGTAAAAAGATACCCAGAGATTTCATGCCATTGACTCACAGAAAGCCTATTACTGTTCACTCTGTGCAGTCCTCAGAGTCTGGATCATCCCTTACAGAAGATCCTTGATAATATTTCGGGTACACCTCCAAGGTGAGTACAAGGAACTATAGGAGTGACAACCAAAGAGGAACATTAGGATACCTATGGGAATTTGATTTCGGTAGCCAGAGTAGCATTGGTACCACAAAACCATTACTTAGATGTCTGCTCCATCAAAAACTGGGATCCTAAGAGGCGGAATGTGTGAACTGGAAGGATTTTAGAGATATATAAGTGCTGACATATGTTAACAAATGGAAACTATGGACACACAAATTAAAATGGTACCTGTCACAGTGTATATTGTAGCCAATGTGCCAAGTTAGTGGTCAACCTGAGCAAGGATTTGGGTCTCTCACCTTTCAATTTTGAAAGTCACCTTTGCTTTGAAGGTATCATAGGGTATCTTGACATGAACATGACACGATCTTTGTCCTTAAGACCAAAATCCAAAAAAGGGAGATAGTAATACAATGTGAATACATGTGGCTATACTCCCACATAAAGGTCTTAGGTCTTTATATATATATATAAGTAAATTTTATTGCATTTTAGGTTCTGGGGTGCATGTAAAGAACGTGCAGGATTGTTGCATAGGTACATACATGGCAATGTGGTTTGCTGCCTCCATCCCCAACACCTATATCTTGCATTTCTCCCCATGTTATCCCTACCCCCCACTGTCCCTCCCTTAGTTCCCCCCCACACAGACCCCAGTGTGTGATGCTCCCTTCCCTGTGTCCATGTGTTCTCATTGCTCAACACCCACCTATGAGTGAGAACATGTGGTACTGGATTCTCTGTTCCTGTGTCAGTTTGCTGAGAATGATGGTTTCCAGGTTCATCCATGTCCCTACAAAGGACATGAACTCACTGTTTTTCATGGCTGCATAGTATTCCATGGTGTATATGTGCCACATTTTCCCTGTCTAGTCTATCATCAATGGGCATTTGGGTTGGTTCTAAGTCTTTGCTATTGTAAACTGTTCTGCAATGAACATATGTGTGCATGTGTCCTTATAATAGAATGATATATAATCCTTTGGATATATACCCAGTAATGGGATTGCTGGGTCAAATGGAATTTCTATTTCTAGGTCCCTGAGGATTCACCACACTGTCTTCCACAATGGTTGAACTGGTTTACACTCCCACCAACAGTGTAAAAGTGTTCCTATTTTTCCACATCCTCTCCAGCATCTGTTGTCTCCAGATTTTTTAATGATCGCCATTCTAACTGGCGTGAGATGGTATCTCAATGTAGTTTTGATTTGCATTTCTCTAATGACCAGTGATGATGAGCATTTTTCATATGTTTGTTGGCCTCATATATGTCTTCTTTTGCAAAGTGTTCATATCCTTCACCCACTTTTGAATGGGTTTGTTTGTTTTTTTCTTGTAAATCTGTTTTAGTTCTTTGTAGATTTTGGATATAAGTCCTTTGTTGGATGGGGAGATTGCCAGAATTTTTTCACATTCTGTTGGTTGCTGGTTCACTCTAATGATTGTTTCTTTTGCTGTGCAGAAGCTCTGGGGTTTAATTAGATCCCATTTGTCTATTTTTGCTTTTGTTGCCTATGCTTTTGGTGTTTTAGTCATGAAGTCCTTGCCTATGCCTCTGTCCTGAATAGTATTGCCTAGGTTTTCCTCTAAGGTTTTTATGGTGTTAGGTCTTATGTTTAAGTCGTTAATCCATCTGGAGTTAATTTTAGTGTAAGGTGCAGGAAAGGGTCCAGTTTCTGTTTTCTGCACATGGCTAGCCAGTTTTCCCAACACCATTTATTAAACAGGGACTCCTTTCCCCATTGTTTGTTTTTGTCAGGTTTGTCAAAGATCGGATGGTTGTAGATATGTTGTGTTGCCTCCGAG